>WETZ01000076.1:0-53963 GCA_011034095.1 Fusarium cf. aywerte
TTAATTAATTAATATAAGCTTTAAATTCCTATAGGGTAGGCTATTATTAGCCGCACAGTATACTGGCCAACTCACTTGGGTGGCCAACTTACTTATGGAGTACGTTAATTATAAATAATATCTGACGTCAATATCTGCCTGAGATGTTTTAGTTCTCTGCTCTGGTTGGCTAAATTCTTCGGACTGTACCCCGCACCAATTAAAATCCCTCAAATCCCAGAACATCTCTGAATAAATAATTGCCCACTACCACCCTAAGCACCGTGTCCTTTAGTTTCCAAAACCTTAACTATTTCGTGAATTTCGTCGAAAAGCGCGTAATTCTTAGTCCACAACAATGCCGCCTACCAGGAGGCTGCTGCCATATATCTTACCCAAAGTGTCAGCAGCTAATGAAGGCGGGGAAGCATCCAAAGCATCCGCGTCAGACTTTACAGCGCTTCCACGCAAACGTCAAGCTGTAAGCCAGGCCTGTGAAGGTATCAGTATCAGTATCTTATAAGAAGGATATCCCTGGCTCTATTTCGCCTCGTTAAGCTAACAGACTGCCAGGCTGTCGAAAGCGAAAAGTTAAGGTAAATCCGCTGATTCTATTGTATTTATTTTAAAAGGTGGCTAACGGAGAAGCTAACGATAGTGTGACGCTGTTCGACCTCAATGCGGAAGCTGTATGGAAAGATCATCAGAATGCCACTACGCTCCTTCATATATCGAACAAAAAAGTCAGGCCTCAAGTTATCGGACCGTTATTAACTTACTACACGACCGAAGTCAAGAGGAGTCATTACAAATCCTGGAAAGAATTCGGGAAACGAATAATATTGAGGGAACCGTCAACTTGATATCTGAGGCACGACTGTTACTACCAGCTAACCCAACATCGATGACAATCCCAATAGTCAGAAACGATGGAGAAGAAACGGCTCCGACCCTTGAGCATCTGCTGTCTAGAAAGAGGCGACTACGTTCACCGTTGGAATCCTTCTTAAGTAGAAAATCTAGCATTGTCAAGCTGACTCTCACTATAGGCAAGATGATTCAGATTTCATGTTCGAAAAACAATTTTTGACCCATGCAACAGAAAAGTATGTTGACAAGGACATTTTTGTGGACATCCCCGACGAAAACCTGCCTTACTCAAGATGGACGAAAGCGTCTGACGATGACCGACTGATGAACCATTTACTTAGAATGTTTTGGACTTGGGATAATATAGTGGAAAGAACCCTTTATCGTCCAATATTTGAAGAAGATCTTGTTACCATGGATTCACACTTGGCGGATAATGGCTGCGGCTCATTTTGCTCACGGTTTCTAGTTAATGCATTGCTTGCTCTCAGCTGTGTGAGTCTACCTTCAGGCACTTCCTCCTACTGAATCTGACCTCCCTTCCAGTTATACACCATGAACAGCAACACCTTCAAAGATACGGAAGATTCCACGACCAGAGGGCGGTGCTGGGCTGACGAGGCTGATGCTCTACTCTCCACCATCGGACAGGACACATTTTCGTTTCCCTTACTCCAAGGGCTGCTGGCCATGTTCTGTTATGAAGGAAACCTTGGTCTAGGCACTAAAGCTCTGCCTTATTACTTCCGTGCCATGGATGTCTACAAGGGACTCAATAACGTGAACATCACTAAGCAACGCTTGGGTGTCGACGGAGAGCGCACGGAACGAGAAAGAGTAGCCAGTTCTTGGTGTATCTGGGGCTTTTATTGCTGTGAATGGTATTGCTAAAGTCTTCCATGGTAGTTATGTTCTCGCTAATAGCCTTACAGGCGAGGAACCCAAGCCCTTGGTCTCAGGAAGTTAACACGCAAACCTGTATTTTCCAGAGTCTGGCGTGAACCTGACTCTCCTCTTCTGTTACGGACCTCTAGCAGTCACTGGTGGTACCCATATCCAATGTCCCTCCAAGTCCAAAAGTCGCTGAAAGTGGATATCAGGGAGGTCGATGCCCTACTATCTGAGGTAGTTGAAGAAGCTTTGGACTTCATCTATCCAGACGAGAATGGATCTCCCCCTTCAAAGAACCCGCAGCGTGCATTGGACTTCTATAGGGCAATTGTGAACTGGAAACAAAACTGTCCAAGTCCCCTTCGGCTTGAGGAAGCCGTTCTACCAGCGGCAATCTTGTTACAGTAAGTGAGGGGCCAAAAGGGGTTAGAACAGGTAGCTAAAAAGACATGACAGCGTATCGGCAGAAGTTATGCTGACAGCCATCTTGCGCCCTTTTACCAACATGACGAAAGCGCAATTTGGCAAATTCGACCCCAGGGAACGTTGCTACGCCCATGCCAGCAACCTTGCGTCCGCGATCTGGACGTACCGTAGCTTTGCCGTCATTCGCTTCGAGTATTGGCTCACCCACGCATTAGGAACAGCGGCATATATCGTCATTGGCAGGACCGAGGATGCACCGGTTGAGATGGACACCGTGACTCGTGCTTGTCAGTGTTTATATGAAATGCGGAGTACCTTACCTCTGGCAACAGACATTTTATGCGGAATCCGCATTGCGCTCAGGCGGTCCAAAGAAACAATTCCGGCTTTTATGGATAGGTTCTTTGACAGAATTAGTCACAGGAAAGATGGCTTGATGCATCATTCTGTGGCCTCCTTACTGCCAAACTCGATAGATATTGCCCGAAACGGTAACAACGAAGAAATTCAACTTCAAGAACTTCTCAACCGGTTAGATGACATAGGCATTGATTGAGAAGTTCGTTGGAAGCGCAGGCTGAGTCACATCTAAGGAATGCTGAAGGTATATCTGGAGGCATTTCAGCAAGTAGTTAGCGGAAAGCTTATAGATATATCTCAACGAGTTTAAGTTTCCTCCCAATAGGATGCATACGTGTGGTTTAGTAGTTATTAGTTACATCCTTTCATTTAATATAACTTCACTAAGATCTAGTAAATTTCGCATATATCTAATATAAAGTTCTGAGCTATACCCTTTACTCCGATCTTTACATTACAGACTCATCAGTCAGTTCACGAGCGTAATGACGAAAGTATAGACTTATGAACCTTCCTTTTATAAGACAAGAAAATATATTACTGCTCGACTCCCAACACCCGTTTCATTTCATCACTCAAATCACGCTTAGCATAATCCCTAGCAGTACCCCACGGGCCCTTCAAGTCAAGATCTACTCTTTTACTCAATAGCCACTTAACTCTCTCAACAGCACCCGCCTTAACTGCATTTACAATTAGGTACAGCTCTTCCATACGGCGCATTTCCAGTCTGTAGTTAATGTCACCCCCATTCTCCAGTAACAGCTCCATGACAGGTATTCTTTACTTATCGAAGTCCACGCTCGGTTCAACACGTCTGATGTTGGGAACTGAGCCTCCAGTATAGGCGCCTGCAGCCCAATACAGCCCCGAACTGGCTATCTTAGCTCCGGCATTTGAAAGCTTCTGCACTGTTTGAACAGTACCCTGACTGGCTGCCAGTCTGAGAGTTTGTCCGTGATCATTGTGAGGCCCGGCAACGTTGGGATCTGCGCCTTATTCCAGAAACCAATCGAACAGTGGCTCATTGTTACTCCGAAGGATTTCTAGGAGGAGGCTCTCTGGAGTATTGACCGTACAGCCGTGCTCCATAAGAACCTGGAATAAGACAACCTGTTTGTCTGCTGGTGCTCTGAGGACGGCTGCTGGTGTTGCTCGTGTCATCGGTGCTCCAGACTGTAGAAGAAAATGTGAAACGTCGACTTTGCCGTTTTTGAAGGCGTCGTCTAATCCTGTGTGAAGATAGAGAGGTGAGCGAGATTGAGAGGAAACTATTAACTTGACGGTAGATAAGTCACCCTCTCGGCAGGCAGACCGAAAATTGACAAAATCTAGTGCATCGGCCTCTAGTCCCACGCAAGCTCCACGTCGCTGGGACACTTGCTGGAAATGCCGTGGCCCATCTGCTGGTATCCCATCCCCGCTATCTGCCGTCCGCGTTGTGCTGCCAGTTGCCGCATCTTGGCTTGTTGTAGTTGCTCTGGTGACATCGACTCAGGACGTATTGCACGCACTAGCTGCCGCCTTCGCTGTTGTTCTTCCGGCGAAAGCTCATTGCTCTTATTCCCTTCTGGTGACATCTCTCCTTGTTGCTGGGGGTTTGTCTCGTTGGGAAGAGCAGGGTAAGCCATCAAGCCAGTGGTGCTGGGAATGCCATAACTGCGCTGTGCGGCCTGTTCAGCTTGTTGTCGTAACTTGGCTAGTTGCGCGTCCCGGACCGCCACTTGCTTGGCATAATGCTCTGCCTGCAATCGCTTTTGTCGTTCTTCCGGTGACTGTTGTTCCTCTTGTGATGACATTTTTCCTTTTGGTTGATGTTTGGTTTAGAAGAAGGTAAGCTCAGGTTTACGACCTGTAAATAGAGGTTCTGTCTGTGCTGACATACCATTGTGGGGTAGCCAACAATGATAGATGGCCTGGCTTTTAGCTCTCTTAAAACAATACTATAATTTAGGTAGAAACACTCTTAAATAAAGTTTTCTATGCCAGGTACTTCCTCTATTAAAGGTGTTTCTATGTAAATATGAAAAATCACAAACATTATTAATAACAGTCCTATAGATTATAGTAACATCTAAAGGAGAGCTAATGCCTTTTAAGAAGGGTTATTAAAAAGGACTATGCTAATCAAGGGTGGGAAAAGTAGATTGGTGTTATACATAACTACTACAGTATTCCCCGCAGTCCTTTCCTCGCCCTTCTCCAATCTACTCAAACACCAACGCACACATAGTAGTTGGCCCAAAGACCAGTACATTTTGAGCCAATGGCCGGGTTCCATTTGACTAGCTGGGCCATAGTGATCTTGTAGTACGTTTGAATGAATGTGCACGTCGTTGTGGAAGCTACAGGGTGGAACTTCTTGCAGTTACTTACCATTCCAGCTTGAACAGGCGCAGGGGTTGAAACTCCATTTGAAGGCTTCGTAGTGGTCTTCGTAGGAGGTTTCCAGCCGACGGTTGCAACACAGACGTAGTACCCAGTTTGAAGATAGGTGCAGTCTTTGCCAACTGCTGGGTTCCATGAGAGGAAGGTTTCGATGGGAAGGTTGTAATACTTCTTGATGGACGAGCGGGTAGTCGTAGACTTAATCTTGTGAAACTTCTCACAGTTCTTGACTATATTAGTCTGGATGGGTGAAGGGGTCTGTATTCCGTTGGCCGGCGTCGTTACGGTTGTAGCTCTAGGGTTGTATCCTTCTACCATGACGCAGACATAGTAGTTGGCCCAAAGGCCACTGCAGTCTTCTTGGATGGCGGGGTTCCATTTGACCAGATCGTCTTTGTCGAATGTGTTGTTGTGTTCAGCGATGATCTTGGGGCATGTATCTCCCTTCTTGGCCTGGTAAAAGGACACACATGTATTGATGAGACCATCCTGAGTCGGACTTGCCGGACTTGCCGGACTTGCCTGATGCGTCTTGGTCGGATCGGCCTCGCTTTGAGTGGTTGTCTTGGAGTATGCAGGCTCCTCCTTGCGGGGAAGCCCATTATTCACCTCGACGCAGTATGAGTGTCCAAACTGCATGCCACTACAGTCATCCTTGACCGTAGGATTCTATAATTTATAAGTACGATATAATGCGTGAGTTAATGACTGCCACTTACGTATTCAACAAATTCTGAATATTTCAGATTCCAGTCTTCTTCAAGATATGCACAATCTTGGTAAATCCTCCTCTCTCGTTACCCATCAGGTGCAGTCTGAAGGTTGACCTGGGTCAACGGTGCCGTCCTGACGTTGGATTCTTTGGCCGCGCAGAGCCGTCGCTCCAACGGCCAAGAGGCTCTAGAGCAGAAGAATGGTAAAACGCATAATGGCCTGAGAAAATTCACAAGTAGGAAAAGGCTGAAATTGGTGATTGAATTTTTACTCCCGCAGTTCCTTTATGTCGATTAAGTACAATTTTATGTTACCCAAACGTCCACAATCTTTCCTCGCGGAAATGCATTATTACAAATACTATCATGTTAGTTTCCTCCAGCCCTGCAATCTGATGGTTGGACCAGCCCAACGCGCTTTCGGAGCTGTGAATGAAGAACCAACAGCTATCGTGTACGGTACCTTGCATACGACACCCCAGCATAATGCCGAGAAACTCCAGTGGGGTGAGCTGAGGTCTCGGCGAAAGATCGTTCTCGGGAGGCGTGATCATCCCTGCGAAATCACGGGCCCCCGTCAATCTCGGCAAAGCCGGAGCCGAGCCAAGAATCTCACTCAGCGGCTTTTCTGTCGTGAACGGGAAACGTCCAGGGTCCTTGACCAGGCACTTACTAATAATCCTTGTCTTGATGCAGGACGCCGAGGGCCAGTAAATGTGGCTCTTGATGTCATTTATCGTTTAAACCAACAGCCAAGACAAGATGTTTTCATTTGATAATGGTGGTCCGTTTAAACCAATGTTTAAACCCTACGTTTCGTTGCCACCGTCTAACGCCGACGGTATATAGTGCTTAGATAGACCAGTGATTTATCCTTATGCTTTATTAATTCTATAAATTTATCTATTTATTAATAATAGGTATTTATTAAAGTTATATATATATTACTATTAAATTATTTAATAAAATATTAAATAAATATAAAATCCAGCCAGATAAAAAAAAGTAATATATATAAATTAAAGTATATAAATAATTAGTTATTCTTCCCTTTTATATAGCCAATATAATAACTTCTTATTTTAAGACCTTAATACTTCCTTTATATTTAAGTTTAGGTTAACTAGTGAGTAGGTACCTATAGGAACTCCCTTTAGATTTCGGCTATTTTATCTATAGGTAAGGTTCTATTATTAAATACCTAATAAGGAAGTAATCTATATTGCATAATATCTTTTAATATAATGCCAATAAGCTAAGGCTACTATTCTTACTTTTATATATAGAATAAAGAATTTTTTATCTTTTATTTACCCTCTTAAGAGCTTCTTTTCTATAATAATTATAATGCTATATTAGTTATTAGCTTAATGTGTTAGTTATTAGTTATATCTACTTCTAACTCTATAAGGCTAATAAGGGTAAGTAGATATAGGTTAGGTGCCTTATACTCTAGCGTTAAGGGTATAAAGAGAATTAGTCCCTTAGAGTATAAAAGATAAAATAAGTTAATTATACTATATTAACTTAAACTATTATTAATAGTTCTTTATTTTAGCACTATAAACCTTAAAAGATAGCTTTTCTATAACCTACCTATTTAGTAATTAAGTTAGTAGGTGCCTTTAGTCTATTAAAAGAATATATAGATAGCACTTATAAATAGAATACTAAATTAAGTTAATAGAAACCTCTAGAGTAAATTAGTCTTATATATTATATAGTTATAATTTAATAGTAAGCCAAAAGGATACCGCTTAAGATCCTATATATCTACTAGACTTCTAACGGCAATAGGGATAAAGTTAATAGTGCCTTTATATATAAGTTCTATTTAAGTTTTAATAATAATATATTAATAGATATTTATAAAGCCGTATTAATTAGAATTATAATTTTATTTAGCTTTTATTTTTAAACCTTCTATTAATCTTAAGATTTAAATTTACTATTAATCCTCCTGCCTTACTTTTAGGCTAACCCCTTTTATATTACCTCTATTTTTACCTCCTATACTATCTCTTATAATTTTTTATCTTTTATCTAACTATTTTTCCGCCTTTAATATCCTATCTATATATATTTAATAGATCTATTTCCTATTAAGTAAATATTCTATTTTTTTAAGAAAAGTATTTTCTTATTTAAGACTTTTTTAAATAGGGTTAGCACTATACTTAAGTAAAAGTAAGATGGCATTAATAAAATGCTAATTCCTAATGGCAATATATAACGGCATATTGCCAGCCTTATTAATATTTATAACCTTTATACTATAAGAAAGTAAAAGTAATATAGCAGCTATATCGATAGGTTTATTATTGCTATAAAATTGAAATAGTATATATAGAGGCATTATGTCCTTATAATTGCAGAGGCTTATATTAGCACCTTAGCTATATAGAAGTTTAAAGATAGAAGTAAATATACTGCCACTTTTATTGAAATATTAAGTGGCATAATATAATGCTATATTTCTATTATTATCTTAAATATTAACTATTATAAGGCAGAAGTCTAAAAGCTAGTTAATAGTATAATAGATATCTTTAGCTCTTTTATCCTATACTAATATTAAGATATATTTTAATTGGCTTTAAGCTGCCTAATAAAGAGGGAGGCTTTTAATATAGTCTGCTAAATATATTATATTTATAATATTAACTTTAATACCTCTATAATTAATTAGAGTTTTAATGCCATTTAGGTTTATATAGAGAGATATAAGGAATAGTATATTAACCTTAATCTTAATAGGAAAATTATATTAATTCTTAAAGTTTAGCTCCTAATTGCCTATTATAACCTTATAGTAAATATCGGCACTACTATTAATAAGTCTTTTAAGTAAATTAGTATTTACCTATTATATAGCTAAAGTTAGAATAGTAGGGACCTTTTAATCCTTATTATTTATTAAATAGATAATATTAAAAGTATAGGCACTATAATTAAGCAGTAGATTTATTATTATCTTATTATTATTAAAATAGATATAATCCTAAGTAGGGGAAAGATAATTTTAGGATAAAAGATTTATAGCTGCTATAAGGGCAGTAAAGCCTTAGAAATCTTAATTATAAATACTGGCATATAATAGCTAGGTATTAAGGAGCTATTATATAATCTTAATTTAGCTAAATTAGGCAGCTGCATTTAAGAGATAGAAACCGGCCCTTATTAATTTAATCGGTTTTATTATATTAAGGGCTTTTATAGTATAATTAAAAAGCATTTAAAGTATATTAAGACTGCTACTTACGGCTGCATTAAAGAATAAAAGGCTAAAGTTACTAATAGCCTTATTAATATTAAGAAGCTTAAAGAGGTTTAGAATAGCCTAAGGGTTAATAGCGAAATATTTCTTTAGGAATTTAATATTATTATAAGTAATTATTATAAAAAGAAGTTTCTGGCCTTTATATTTATAAATAAGAGAACTATTACAATTAGTTATAATTATAGGTATATTAAAAGGAGGTCTATATATATTAGGTTTTTTAATAGGTTTATAAGTAAATTTCCAATAGGGCAACTCAGCTTTAGGGAGGAGAAAAAACGCCATCCTTATAAATAGATAAGTTTATTAAAGAATAAAGAAAAGTATTTAATAAGAGTTATAAAGTAATATATATAGGTTTATAGTTAATTCTTATAAAACTGGTTCAGTTTGAAAACTTTAATAAGTAGAGATATATAAGACTATTTATAGCCAATTAAATTTAGTAAACCTTATAGTATAAGTTAGAGTAGAGCCTAAGCTTAAATTACCACAAGGTATATATAGTAATATTATATCTAATTAATTATATACCTAGGCGAAAGCCGTCCTAATAGCAGCCTATAAATAAATCTACATCCCTAAATACTGCAATTATCACTTAGGATATAACTTTAATATAGATATAATAGTGCAGCTAGAAACTAGAACAGTTATTGCCAACCTTAAAGTTCCTAATATAAAAGTCTATTAACTTAATATAGTACTTTTTAGTAATAAAATAATAGCTATTGCCATTATTAATATAGTGCCACTTATTATAACTATTAATAATACTAAGTTATATAGGGCTTAATATATTCTTATTAGTTAAAGACTTTATTACTAAAGTAGTAGCAGTAGCTAACTTAATATCTATAGTTAACTTAGCACCTATAGCGGTACTAGTAATAGTTATTTTAAGGTTAGTTATTTCTATTGTCTTAAGTTAATCCTAGCTAGTAATTAGCTTAATGCAGTAAGTATTGCCAATAATTATATCTTTATTATAAGTAGTCTTATTTAGAGANTAGTTAAAGACTTTATTACTAAAGTAGTAGCAGTAGCTAACTTAATATCTATAGTTAACTTAGCACCTATAGCGGTACTAGTAATAGTTATTTTAAGGTTAGTTATTTCTATTGTCTTAAGTTAATCCTAGCTAGTAATTAGCTTAATGCAGTAAGTATTGCCAATAATTATATCTTTATTATAAGTAGTCTTATTTAGAGATAGGTTAATCTCAGTAAAGAGGTTAATAGTAATATTATTTACTAGATAAATCTGCATATAGCTAAGGCTACTATTATATATAAACTAATAGCTATACTTTAGAGTGGTGCTATTAGTAATAAGTATATCAGAAGGGGAATTATTGCACTAGGGGCTAATAGTTGCAGTATTATTAGTAAGTGGCTATTTAGTATATATTCCTCTAGGTATTAAAATATATAAGATATTACCCTAGTAAGGATCTATATTATATAGATTAGTATAATTCTAATTAAGTTAAGAATTATATAATAGAAGCTAATTACTTATAATTCTACTATTAAAGGTAATATTAAGATAGATATTACCCCCTTAAACTTAGTAAATTATAATATAAGTAAGTAGAAAGTAGAGATTAATCTTAGTAGCTATCTTAATATAGTTAGAAATATTAAAGTTAATATAATATATAGTTACTATAAATATACTTTAGGATAATATAATTAATTTATAGCTATTATTAGCCTTAGCTATATATATTTTATTAAATTAATATATATTACTATTAATATTAAAGTTTATAATATTAAAAGTACTATTAATAGTATTAAGGTTATCTACCTTTAAATTATAGGCTTTTATATAATATATTTATAATTAACTTAAATATACTTATTATAAAGCCTATTATTTACTATATTAGCCTGCTATATTACTATATTATATTACTATACCTTATAAAATTATAATTATATTTACCTTAAATAAAGTTAATTATATTAAATTTAGGTTATTTATATAACTATTATTAATAACTTAAACTTTTAATTTCTTTATTAATTATAACTTTCCTTTTAACTTAATTTTAAATTCCTTTTTAATAATTAAAACTTTCTATTTTTTAATCTACTTATTTAAATATATATATATAAAGCTTATTTATATAAATAGTATATTTTAATTCTATAAACTATTTTTAAAATAAATTAAGACTATTCTTAAGCTTAATATTATTAAAGAAAGCTTTTTCTATTTAGAAAAGTAATTTAATTTTTAGCCTTTTTAATAGGGCTTTTAAGGTAAATCTTTTAATATTAATATAATTAATTAAATTAAAAGGGATATAAATATTCTTAAGGAGTATAATATAGCTAAAAACTATAAGATTAATTTAATAGTATAGCTATAGCTACTTAATATAAAGTAGGTTATTAATTATAAGGTTATTATTCTTAAGGATTTTATATTAATCTTTAATTATTATATAGTTAAATTAATTAATAATATCTTTAGTAGTAAAGAAAAGGAATCTATATTAGCTTAGGCTATTATAATTATTTAGGCTAGTAATATATAGTATAATTTAAGGTATTATAATTAATTATAATTATAGTTATTATAGTTATTTTTAATAATAATTATATTAAAAGGTTAGTGGTAATTATTCTATAAAGTAAAAGGGGAAACTTTATCTTTATAACCTTTAGATTAAGGCTATCTATTTAATTAAATATAAGGTTATTAAGGTAAGAGCTATTATTAAGCTTTATTTATAGTATTATTAAGAACTTTAATAGAAAGATTATTATATTTAATTAGCATTAAGGTATTAAGGCTAATTGCTATATATAAAAAAAATACTATATTATTTACTATATAGCCTTAACCTCTTAATTATTAAGTAAAAAAATATTTTAATAAATTCTTTCTTTATATTATATACTTCTTAATAAATTAAATTAATTAATATTATTAATTATATATATTTATTTTTTATATTTTTATATATATATTTTATAGACTTTTAATAGGTGCCTAAGCCTTTTAATCTTCTTAATAGTATTAATAATAATTTTAACTTTCTAATAGGTTAAAACTCTTAACTTATTAACTTAATAGAAGCTATATATAGTAATTAAACTCTAATTAAAATAAATATAAATATAACTTATAGCNAGGTTAAAACTCTTAACTTATTAACTTAATAGAAGCTATATATAGTAATTAAACTCTAATTAAAATAAATATAAATATAACTTATAGCTACTATATATATAACAGCTAATCCTTCCTTCTTTATTCCTTAACCAGTTTAAACTAACTAGCCTAATTAATATACTTAATAGTAACCCTTATAATTACCTATTTATTAATTAATTAATTAATTAAGAAAGTAAGACTAATTTATTAAATATATTAAATTACCAGTTAATTAGTTAATTACCTTTAATCCCTACCTTATATTCTATATAGTTAATACCCTTTATAGTTATTAATCGATATAATATTCCCTAATATAACGGCTATTAAAGTGACTATAGACCTTAATTAGGATAAGTTTAAAGATATAATTAAAAGAGGGAATAATAGTTAAAGGCTTAAGCAGCTAAGGGATAAGGCTAAAGACCTTAATATAATTGGCCTAAATTAAGATTTTAATAGCCTCTTATAGCCTTATAAGGTCCTAAAGGAAGGTCCTTCTTTAATTAAATTAATAGCCTTTAGTTATAAGATTCTATTATTAAGATACTTTAGGCTAAGCTAATTAAATAAGCTAAAGATAGATATAAAAGGCCTTAAATAGGACCTTAATAAGCTAAAAAGCTTAATAAAGAGGCTAAAAGAGAGGCTAATCTTAAAGAGTAATATAGCCTTTATTAGGGCCATTAAGTTAAATTATCTGGCCTAGTATTATGTCTTAGAAAAGTAGCTCTAGTAGGCTAATAAAGTCTTTAATAAGGAAGTTATCGCTGCATTAGAGGCCGCTGCATAAGCTAGAGCTCTACGGAAGATTATTATGTATATGATACTAACTGTGGCCTAAGACTATAAGTGTGCGGTGAGAGGAGCTTAGCGTATAGCGCAGGGGGGCTAGGGGAAAATCTAGAAAAGTTAAAGTCTATAGGAGGCATTTATATTCTATAAGTTAGATATTAAAGTTAAAGTTAAAGTAGCCTAAAGTTAAAGGTTAATTAGCTTTAGCCTATAGCTTAATAGATTTAAGGCATATAACTTATTATATACCTCTCCTCTAAAGACCTACTATACTATAACTCTTTATTATAATGCAATATAATAGTGAAACTATATTATTAACTAAGGATTATTAATTATATATATTATAATTTTTAAACTTAGGATTATTAAGCTTCTTAATAGGTATTTATTACTTATTATAAGAAAAATAACTGCCTTTTTAAAAATTAAAGATTTAACTTATAATTATTAATTAAACTTCTTTTATATAGCTTTATTTTTATATTAAAGTCTTTTATAAAGGTTTTAAACTTTTTCTTTTTTATTTTAAGTATTTTTCTTAAAGGCATTATTATCTTTATAATTATTAATAATAATTTAGCTTTTTCTTTAAGAAAACTACTTAATATAAAGTTACATTTAAGTTTTTATAAATTTATTTATATTAAATATATAATTTTAAGGTTTTTTATAAAGGTTAAAAATATTTAATTAAATCTTTTTATAAGTTTTAAGTTATAAATTAACTTTATTTCCTTATTTTTAATAATAAAGCTTAAAATATAGATTTCAAGCTTCTTTTTTTAATATAATTTATTATAGCTTTATTTTCTTTTTATTTCTCTTTTTAAATCTTAATTTAAATTTAAAAGGAGAATATTAATAGAAGATATATTTTATTTTTAATTTTCTTTTTATTTTAGCTATATTTAATTTAAAGGAGAATCTTAAGATAATACTTAAGAGCCTACTATAGACTATTAAATTAAATATTTAAATATTAAGCCTTAGCTATTTTTTTAAATTTTATAATTTTTATTTCTTTTCTTTAAGAGGTAATTTATTCTTTTAATTTATTTTAATATTTAAAGCTTTTTTTAATACTTTAAAATAGTATTTTTAAGCTTACTTTTATTTAAAATTATTATTTATTCTATATATACCTTTAAGACTATTAAAATACTATAAAATATTATTATATTCTTTTAATTTATTTATAATAAATAAATAGGTTTTAATATAATATAGGCTAATTCCTTTAATTCTTTAATTAAATATATTTTAAATACTATTAGCCTATTTATTATATTAATTAAGGTTATTATAGTAAATTATTATTTTAACTTTATATATCTTTTAATCTTTAGGAAACAGTTTAATATATATTATTATAAGTTATTTTCCTTAAATAAACTTTAAAGGTTAAATATTACTTTTAATTAATTCTTTTATTAAATAATCCTTAAATTTAGGCCTTTTAGGCTCTTTTATATATTTTATATTTTTTTAACCTTTAGCTAGAGCTTAGGTTTTCTTATTTCCTTAATATTATTAATAATTAATTAACCTCTTCTAAATAGTTTAAAACTTAAATACTTAATTTATTAGGGGTTATATATAGTAACTAAACTTTAATAGATAATATATATTATAGCAGCTATATATATAACAGCTAGTTCTTCTTCTTTTATCCCTTAACCTATTTAACTTAATTAACTTAATATTTAACCCTTATAACTTTTAAGTTACTCTTAAGAAGGGATTAATATAAGAAAATAATAAAGTTAACTATATACTTACAGTTAGTTAATTAACCCCTATTTTACCCTTTAGTTTATATAGCTAACTTCCTTTATAGTATATAATATAATACCTACTTATATATAATAATAAAGTCTATAATTACCTTTAAATTACTATTATAATAAGAACCTTAACTTAACTGCTAAAATAATTAAAATAGCCTTTAGATTAATAGTTAATAATTTTAATTTAATAGTAAAAGCTTTTATTTTTAAATTAAATATTAATATTAATAGTAATATTAATAAGGTTAAGCTAGTTATATTTAACTATAAGCTACTTTTACTTATATATATAGCTAGGCTATATAATTAAAAGTTTAATTATTAATATATATATAATAAGTAAGATACCTTAATAGACCTAAAAGAGAGGCTACCTTTAGGGAGGAATTTACTAATTAATAGAGAGAGGGACTTCCTTAAGGCTTATAATAGGCTTTATATCTATTAATTCCTTAAGCTAAAAGAGTAAGTTAACTATATAATTAAGACCTTTAATAGCTAAGTAGTTATTATTAATATAAGGCTACTTAGCTAAAGGACCTTTATATTAAATATATAATATAGAGGGGAGAGAGTTATTAAAATATAGGAGTTAATATAAAAGCCTAAAAGCTTATTAAAATAATATAGTAAGGTTATATAAATAGGTAAAATTAAAAGGGTTAAAGTTAGAAAGAATATATATTTAAATATTAAAGTTAAAGTTAAGGCAGCCTAAAGTTAAAGGTTAATTAACTTTAGCCTATAGGTTTAATTAATTTAAATTATATAACTANTAAATATTAAAGTTAAAGTTAAGGCAGCCTAAAGTTAAAGGTTAATTAACTTTAGCCTATAGGTTTAATTAATTTAAATTATATAACTAATTATATAACCCTCCTTAAGATCTTACTATATAATAATATAATATAATATAATATTATTAATAATATTATTAACTAGGCTCTTTTATATATAAAATAGTAAATTAATTAAAATTAAATAAGTAGCTTAATTTATATACTTAGTTAGTACTTATTCTTATAATATAAAACTATTTAAAGAAGTTTAAATTAATTAACCTATTAAGGAAGTAAGTCTTTATATTAATAGTTAATAATATCTTAATATATTATTTAATATAAATATATATTTTATTTTATTAATTAATAATTTATTATTATAATTATAGCTATATTAAAGAAATATAACTTTAAGACTTTTAATTATTAAACTTAATAAGTTATATAATTATAATTAAATTAATTAAAGTCTTTAATTTATTTAATTATTTCCCTTACTTTTAAATAATATAATAAGACTTAAGCTTATTTAAGCTTTTTAATATTAAGTAATTTAGCCTTTTCTTCTTTTAAAGCTTATTTATATAATTCGCCTTACTTATTAATATACTACCTCCTTAATATATATAAGCTTCAGTTTAATAAAAATTAACTACCTTATTAAGGCATTTTTTAAGACTGAGAGCTATATAATAGCCTCAGTAAAGTATAATAGCTTTATTTCCTACCTATAGGATAAGGGTTAATTTCTCTATAAGGACTTACTGAAGATGCAGCTTATTATAGAGTATTATTAATTAGAAAGTTACTAAGAGTAGAGATAGTTCTTAATTTAGCTTCTAGAAGAATAAAAAAGGGTTCTAAACTATAGATAAAATATTATCCTATTAGCTACAATCCACTATAGAGATAAACCTATAACAATATGTAATATAACTAGCTGGTAATTTATCTGCCTTGTGATGTAGTTTTAATTTTAGGCATTTCTATTCTAATATAACACCTGCCATATTAGGTCTCACCTGTAGCACTCGCTCCACCGAGGCGTTTAGTAGAACTGTCTAATATTTTTTTATAGTATTGAGGCTCCTAGTAAAGGCTATATGCATAAGATGCACTATTGGTCTCCTAGTCGACCTTATGTATAATAAAACCCGTTACTTAACGGTTTATCCAGTGGTTGCCCTGAAGCGGCATACCTGTGACTAGTAAATCAATCTCGAGGCTTAAAAATGATCAATTAGATAGGTATTCATGCACTGCCAGACTGACCCTCAGTTTATTCATCGTAGTCTGCTTATTTTTCACCTTCCGCGGCACCAGCTTACGCTCTAGCAGAAACTTTATCATTTCTGTACAAAACTTATCTATCATCTTTTCACACATCCTGCGCACGGGAAGCCACTTATTCATTATCACGTCGATATAATATTAAGCATACGATGCATCCAGTCGTTATCCCCGAGCCATTCCTCTCCTCCCGCCGGTCGCTCTGGTCGCTAACCTGCGCATAATGTACCTTTACTCGTATGCTAAGGTTAGCGTCCCCCATGGCAATATGACAGAGCAACCTGCATCTTAAGGAACATTTCCGAAAAGCGTAGATCAACTCACCTCAGGAGTTAACCCATAACTTCGTCATTGTCGCTCTATTGCAGACTAAGCTTTAATGAACAGAATCTGTAATAATAGTCTTAGAGTCTGTATGTTTAATTGTATTACCTCTAAACTACAAGCTCGAGCTGCTGGCCAGCATTTTAAGGTTTAGGCCTAGACCCAAGCTATTCAATCGTGGGTGTACTGTTCTATAAGTTGGATATTGCCGGCAGGTGATAGTCTAGAGTGGGAAGTTTCACTCACCCTGCACATGCCGGTAACCTAAGACACATTCAGCCATAATACTATTGTCCACATTGGCTGGCATGCCTTTAAGGCGAAGTATAAGCCACAAAACCTTAAATAAGTCGCAAACTCTCTGCTTCATAACAGGTTTATCAGAGAGCTTAATAAGGTGTAGAAGAATATGGATTGCTATTGGTCTATAACAAGTAGCATGTTAGGTTTCATATTAGCATGCTGGAGTAGATCTATGTTGCAAGACATTGGTTGTCCCTCTTTTTGTCGTTATTGCATGTTGGTAGATGTCGTTGAGACAAAGTCGAGGCTCTTGAGTAGGAGCGGGGATAAATTCAACGGCTCGACTTAGTTCCAACAATATTCCGAGCCGGGGAGCAGCTAAAAAATAAAAAACAAAAAAACAAGCAGCTATTTACGAGGAGGAAGAGAAGTACAAAACTAGCTTTTACATATGACGCTACATTTACATAAGCTGCATGTCACTAACTCCAATTACTATTTTGTGAGGCGAATGGAAGGGGAAGATAATAGAGTAACATGATTCGAGGATGGGCCTTGAGACACGTTGGTAGTTGATACGAGAAACACCAACACTTCTTGACCTATATTGACGGGTTTGGAGAGTGGGGAGGGAGGAGGGGGGAGGTGATAATGTATCAGACCGGGAAAGACAGAGTGTGGGGAACAGCGAATGCCCAACGAAGAGCCTTGCAGGCAGTAGTGGATCCGTACTTAGCGGCGCCCTCCTTTACTTGTGGACAGCCATCGCAGAGTGGATCACAGTCCGTCCACCAATCACCCTGTCTTCCGAAACGCGGGGGCATCATGATTAAACGCACTTGGGTATGAAGTCCCTTGCTTGCCGATCATTGGATCGTCAGATGACGGGAGGGTCAAGATAAGCGAGCGTCTTAGCTCTAAAAAGTCAAATTTCAGTTCGGTCCTAGCGTCCTCGCATAGATAATTACACTAGCCAACTGGTCAACCTCACGTCACTAACACTTCATGAGGCGCATGCTGAAAAGTTGAGACAAATTCTTTTGCTTCGAATGGAGGCAAAGGCCAACAGCCGTTTCTAAACATTCCGGTACTTTCTTTCGGTACTTTTCTCCGCCACCAGACTGAACGGTCTTTCCTGGAAATGCTAAAGCCTCGTGCTGTTTAGCTAGCATAAAAGAAAACGACTCATCCGACAAATCCTATTCCCGCACCGATCTACCACGATGTCTAATGCCCTTAAGATACATAATATCTTCTTCTCAGCTTCACTCGAGTTTATGGTATCTAGATAACTTCCTTAAGTTCCTTATCCTGAGAAATAGTCTATCGCCAGGACGCGTCGGTCAGGTAATCGAGTTAATGCTCGTAAAATATTGCGCCTTACGCCCCTGTATAGAGCTTGCCATCGTGTCCTATCCAACCAGATGCTTGTAGCAGTAAAGGAGCCACTGTCCATATCTTTACTACTCAAACGTGGCTGGTTCACTATTTCCCAGTACGTCTCTTCACGATCTATTGCTTCACCCAGATGAGAAGAGAACGTGAGACCTGGTTGAGTTCTCATGACGCCACTTGTGATTGAGACGAATTGGTATGCACCCTCTTACGTACATTCCTTTGCAGTCGTGTCTAGGCATTTACTTGGAACCATCTGCTTCCAGCCCTGCTAGGGAAGAATCGTTAACACGCAACATGTTCCTCCCACGGTGGCTCATAAGCGGATACGTGGCAATTCGGCGGTGGTCTCCCCCTGCCTCTAGGTTCATCCGTCGATGCTTTTCAGCGTAATGTTTCTATATCTTTAGACGCGACGGACAATATGGCCGCAAGCACGACGTTTCAAACCGTCCGGTTTTATTGCCGCAAGAAACGGAATAGGTTTAATCTTATCCGCTAGGTACCATAAATCATGTAGTTCGTCCTAATGGCGGAAAATAGTCGGGATCTATTTTATCTTCCCTATTAGCTCCTGACGATGCTCTAGATGTATATCGCGATGTTAAGTTTTCAAATGCGTAGCAACCTTATCGGCTATAGAGGCAAACCCACAAACCTTACATACGAGAAGACAGTATATAGAGAGAAGAACAAAGATAAATTGCACTGCATAGTTCAGATTGCAAGTTTAAAGCTATTCTAATGATCGTCATAGTGGCTTAGTAACTAGTAGTAAGATCTAAATAACGATAGTGCTTTAATCAAAAATGAAACTATCTAGTAGTATGCAATACCTTAGCAGCACTTTAGGTGAAAGGATGCGTCGCGCTCCAGGGTAAGCCCCTATTCTGATTAGCACTACTATTTCTATAACTTTATACAGAATAATGTTAAATCAACTCTACACCCTGGCAATAATCAACCCTACTAGGGTTAAACTGGGTCGATAAAATCAACACTAGTAGAGTTGATTTTGGACTGTAGGACTAGGCGGACTAGTGACCAGGCGGACTAGTGACCAGGCGGACTAGTGACCAGGTAGCTGCCTCTTATAACGATGAAATGAATCATGTTGACCGAGGCGATCAGTTGAGGTCATACACAAGCTATAAGCATCGCTTCCGCCGCGGCCCTTAGCAAGCCCTCCTTTGGTCCTTCCTTCTCGATATTGCCCTTGCAAATAGCTTCATTTTACAGCTTAAGATGATATCCCCTAGCTGGCCTCCCTTCACGACCCTTCAGAAGTGGAAGGAATGCATCTGTAACGCTCTTTTCATAATATATGCGCATGAAAACTCGGCAAGGAAGAGATATTATACAGGGAAAGAAGAGGACATCGGCGATACAGGAATACACGAAAAACATATGCAAAGAGATATTAACCATATCTGGCGAGGCGTTAAATCAGATTGCCTAGCTTATAAGGATTTTAAGCAGGGACAGCCCTAACCCTTCAAGGAAAGGAAGCTTGAAAAAGGATCCCTGCAGTTGATAACAGGGAATACACGAAAAATCAGGGGCCGGCAGACGAGGTACGGATGCAAAGTGTGTAATGTAGCTATTTGTAACAGAGAGACCTGCTGGTACTTCTATCACCCACCAAACTAGCTGTGTTTGAAAGTACCCTTCGTTCTGATCATGTTGATTGGTCTTACACCCTTGTCGTGACCCCGCTGAAGGGCTGTACCGCTCAAAGGGGATACTGCAGAACCCCTTTTGCTAGAACGCTGTAAACCTTAAACATGATCAAAAGAGGCGCAGCTGAAACAAAAGTGCCTTGTAAGGATCATGTCAATAACAAGAGTCCCCAGCTTACGTATTTTGTTTTAATCATCTGCTCGGACTCGCAATGCGAGCTGTGCCATAACTAAATTTCCTCCTCACAGCCTCAAACTTTCCTCACACATCGCCAAAATGCAACTCGTATCGCCAGAAGCAAGCTCATCTACTCCCGTGGACGCCATTGCGCCTCCGTCATATACAGCCAACGCTGGCTTGCCCACGGATGAAAAGATCGCTATTGAGTATGTTTAACAGTGCTGTTGCGCGACGAGGCTGACGGTTGTAGACAACGACACATCAACGACGATAACCTCCCCGAAGTCATGAGCGAACCGATGCATACGCAAACGAGTCCCCCGCCTGTAAGCGAGTATAATCCTACATCAACTGTTTCTCCTGCACCGACGAGTATAATGAATTGGGACGGCGCGCGATCGCCTCCGATTCTGCAACATCATGCCCTTGCGCAGCAACAGCAAGGTTACGCAGGTCACGGATCGATGTCTATTCCGATGCAACAAGCTCCTGTGCACCAACAAACCGGACCTACTGTCACACCGTTACATTTACTAGCTGATCAAGCTGATGCGGTGGACTGCCCATTCTGCCAACGTCAAACCGAGACAAAGATTAAGAAGTCAGCGTCTTCAATGGCCCAGTAAGTCTTCGCCTGCGCTGTACCGAGTTTATCTAATTATTACAGCATATACGCAACCGTTCTTTTCTTCACAACATTTTTCGGGGTAATTTTACCCTATGCATGCCACTGCGCGCCAAATATTACGCATTTCTGCAAAAACTGCGGTCACAAAGTCGCATTCAAGGAGCGCGGAGGACAAATGGAAGCTTTAGGTACACCTGATCATTTAAGGGAGGTTTCTAAGTATGCTCCCGCTCAACCACAATAAAGGTTCATTAAGGAGTAAGGCGTTAGATTACGAGCGATAATATTATCTCTTCTACTCTCGCTAGTCGTCTTCGGCAAGTAAGGTTGCTCTCTTGGGAGTCTTTTTATCTTTTATCATTCAGTAGGAAGCAATTATATAAATGCTGAAAATACCTATGAATGTGCTAAATGCGAATGCAATAATGCCTTTAAAGGTAAAGCCGTTATTATTAGTTAATGTCGCATAAACGGGAATACGCAACATACCCTTTAGGAAGATGAGGCAGAGGAATATTTTCGCCAGATATATTAAAAAGATTAATATTTCCAGCAGTATTGCCGACAGGAGGAATGCCACTAGCTTTACATACATCTAGGTGATTCTAAGGTAGCTTCAGTAAAGCTTATAGTGCAAGAGGATCCTTAATAAATATTGCAATCAATCCTAACGCGACGTGTTATTTAATGTGACAGTAGAATAACCAGATACCTAACAATTAGTAACGCTCAACACTTATGCTGGATATATATCTGGGTTATTAGCCTTAAATAAAAGGACCACATTTCCATTTCCTCTCATAACGACAGTGTCTTGTCTAATTGGCGTCTTTGCGAATGTCTCTAACCCTTGGAGGCCGCCCATATTATTATCACTTCGATGTAACACTTAAAAGTAATAACCCTGCAAATAAAAATGGGTGTCATCCACCATCCCTATTATCAACAACCACTTGGACAATCTGATTTTCTTCCAAAACAAAGCTATGCGTATAGGTTCCAGATTGCCTACGCGTGGTGGGGCTACGCGTTAGAACACGATAGTAAATACCTGGTTTTAGGCCCGACCTACCGCTATTAGAAAGTAGACCTTCATCTGCGATTATCTGGTGTAGGGTAGTGGTCCGGGAAGATCTGAATTTTTGCCTCGATATTAGACGAGCGCATAATGCATTTGTAATATTTCAATTATTTTAACTTACGAAATGCATGAATTGATTTGATTGAAGGAAGAATTCGACAATTTGATTGATTGGTTGAGTTGACATATGGTGAGCGCTGCACATGCCTAATCCTAAGACCTCTGACCTGTACGTGGCACCTCAGCCTTGCCTATTAGTAATTGAGTATTCATGTAGGTGGCTACATGTTTGAAAAACACATACAAATTGAAATGGCGCTATTGAAGGTTGGGGGAGGCACAGTAGAAAAAGAGAGAGGGCAGCATGATAGAGTCCAACGGGTAAAATAGCCGATAGTGGTATGCATTAATAAATAACATCAAGGCGATATTATACAGGACATACTAATTGATTTCAAGTGTATTTGAATTGCCATGCCCGGTGTAATCTTGTACTTACAGCATGAGGAAACTGCCGCTCTGTTTCCCAATAGAAACCGCTCTGTCGCAATTTCCTGAGCATATCCAATATCCAAGAACATGCCACCATCGTAGTTGCCTGTCTCGACTATCTCAGTTCTTACCGCTTCTGTAGCAAATACCTTTGGACCCTTAATTATTCTCTATACTCTGGTAATCCTTTTGTTTATGGATTCGCGAAGCAGGGAAGGAAAAAATTAAAAATGTGCTCTGGTTTAGCCATTTTGAACTTGGAGCATTCGTCAGGTCCTCTCTCTGGAGGCCTTTGTTTCCGGATCATTCTGGCATGAATATCCGGCCTGCCAGCTATCAGCGATGACAATCTGGAAGATTCTTAACGCGACTGGCTTCGGCAAGGCAAAGCCGGCGAGGAAGCCTGTGTTGACGAAGAAGATAAGGTAGGGTCGTTTCGAATGGCGTATTGCTCATAAAGATTGGACCCTTAAGGACTGAAAGAACGGGGTCTAGTCCGATGAGACCTCCGCCATCTTGCTATACCACCGAAGGAGCTATCGCATATGGCCAGAACGGACCCAGGCGCCGTTAGCGGCCTTTGCCTGACTTTTCCTCATGTATCGCCTACATGGGCGTTCACGATCCTGCTTGGCCCGCCAATTGTACTGTATTGTTGCTGGGGATCTCAGGTCATCATTCTGATTGACCGGCACTCTTGTAGGATGGATGGCTGTTCACCTTTCTCCTAAATAGGCACCTTCGCAGCTTCAATCATCATAGATGATTGCTTAACCTCAATAGCTGAGCCCTAAGTTACTCTGTTGGTTTCACAAAAAGCTCAGAATTAATAATACAACTTCAGTCTTGAAAGCAACAGCCTAGAAAGATGTTTTGGTCTGAGCAGATCTATTTGGTGGTAGAGGTAAGCTCAACGAAGGCAACCCTGACAGCTGAGGCACTGTGGCTGATGGCAGAGTGCGGGAAAGGAAATGGCTCGCTGATGAATGGCTTCACTTCAACTTGTGAGGCTTGGGTCTGGACCATTATGCTGCCGCTCAGCCGTAAGCTAATTTAGGTCCCTGTAAACAGCCAGAGAGAAATGGGAGTCGCATGCCTACTTCCCTCTGCCTTGCCACGACAGGGCAAACTCAGTGCAATCTTAATTAATGTCCCGGGCCAATATCCAGGGAACCATGCCTATTTACGTAATGCCTATGCTCATTTGCTATCAGACATGTATGTAGCCCCAGAAGGTTTGGCTGACCCTCAAGGCAGCCCAAAAGGACCCGTGCGTAAGCCCGGTGGTTATAGTCGCTCGAGTTGCCCATTTCCTTAGAGTATTTTTACCTAATACCATCAAGGGGCTTAGCAGAACTGAGAACTAGCTGATAATGATGGAGGAGCACCCCCACCGCCTTGCCCATGCGCCGATGGGGTTGCGCATCTGCCGTGCTTGTGCCCTCTGAAGCGGCTTGCCTGGAGTCAGCCTTGCGCTTAATTTACATACGAACGCTACAGCTTACATGCGCACCCCTTTCAACCCTAGCGATATCCGGTCAGTGAGCTTGGCGTGTGCCCAGTGGGTTTAATCAAGCTTTCCCGCCAAGAGAACGCAGATTGGCTCTTTTCCCGGCGTGGTTGAGACAGGCGGTCGAGCAGAGCAGCAACGTCTGCCATGTGCTCAGTGCTGTTTGCATCACAAGCATCTTCTAATCTGCCTTACGTATGCAAGGGACTCAAAAACTGAGACGCCAAGTCCCCCTATGTACAACGTTCCGCAAGCCTTGTCACCTTTAGCCTATTTGTCGTAGTTACTCGGCTGCGGCCCGCACGTGGCCAAGAAGCATACGACAGTGGGGGAGGGGTTCCACTAAATAGGCACGATTTCCCCGAGAAAGCAGGGGTATTATATTTAGAATTAAAAGAGACAACTACTATTGACGGGCTCGCCTTTCAAGGGTCTATTAAGTGGAGATTTCTGTGCTTTTCCTGATGATTAGCGTGGTAGAGGCCACGCGTTTAGTTGCGCCAACTGCAAAGCCACTGGATTGTACCAAAAGTCCCGTTAGTTCACAATTAGCGTTTCTCCACTAGAGCTGGTTTCCACCAGGATCTCGGGATTACACGGGAATCGTAGAATGCTCTCGGCATAAGAACAGCAAGAAACCAAGCTTGCAGTCAATCTTGGTACCTCTAAATTCAATCCCTCAACCTTACCGCTACAATGGCCACAACAACGATTTTCCATGGGTCACACCTCACCTCGACCTCCTCTACTGCCATAGTCACTTGCACTACAGCAGTACCAGGGGTACACGGCTACGTGCCATTTGACCCTAATACCTGTAACTCCAACTATGCTTTCTACCCAAGCTTCACTGGCAACCTTGCCTTTGCCATAGTCTTCGGATTGAGCACCATTGCCCACTTGATCGAAGCAATCGCGTTTAGAAAGGTCTGACATCTATCCCAGTAAATCCAGGGAAGGAGACATTGCTGATCAAAAGAAAAGAAATTCTGCTGGGTGGTCATTATGGGAGGGGCATGGGAGACAGGCGCATTCATTGCACGAACACTCGGCTCCCGTGACCAACAAGAGGAACACTTTGCCTTTTGGGGGCAACTTCTCTTCCTTTTGGCACCACTCTGTTCGTCACGTTAACAAATGGTATCCAAGATTCCACTACTGACCGTTAAATTAGGGGTGAATGCCTTTGTGTATATGACAGTCGCGCGAATGGTACATTTTGGGCTTGCCAACAAGCAAATATGGAATATCAAGGCGACCAAGCTGACCATCATCTTCGTTTGGATCGATGTCATCTGCTTTTTCATCCAAGCAGGAGGGGGTGGCATGCTGTCAAATAAAGACGAACCGAACATTGCCAGAATCGGCACAAAAGTATATACAGCTGGTGTGGCGATACAGATGACCTTTGTCATTGTCTTTGGAGCCATGACTGCGTGGTTCTATCGCAGAATACATCAGGTGCCTCGCTGCAATAACGGCCGAATGAAAGGTTTAACATTGGTGATGTTGGCAGTATTACTTCTCATCGTGGTAGGTTTGGAGACTCAGAGACTTTGAACGAACTCATGGCACGTCAAGTCACGGCTAACGTCAGAGTATTACAGGTTCGAACCGTTTATCGCTTGATTGAATACGGGCCGGGTCTCAATGCAGACAACCCCTTAATAACAAAGGAAATCTATCCTTTCGCCCTCGATGCGATTCCGATGAGCTTGGCGCTGATAATGCTCAATGCGATGCATCCTGGCCTCGTCCTACGTGGGACGGATAGCGAATTTCCCTCTCTCAGCAGGGCGGAAAGAACAGCTATACGAAGGCAAAAAAAGAAGGAACGCCAGCAATCAAGGGCTACTAACAGTACTCGCAAAAAAAGAGAGTATATCCGTATGGAGCATATCGGACAGCAAACTAGTCGCTAGATGTTAGGACACGTCTAATCTATTATTGTCAGTCTGCGTTTCTCTTTAAAAGCCTGGATATGAGGCAATGACTGGGGAGTCAGGTGTTGTTTCCTTAGATTTATATACGTAGAATGACCTCCCCATTGTAGCGACGTACGTCCGCACGTTCGCGTGCTTGTAAGATTAATTAATTGTCAATCATCTCTCTGCAGGTACACAGTAAAAGTCTCTTTCGACTTAAGCACCAGCGACAAAATCGGGGCTACAGTTACAGGTTATGTGGTTATGGTAACTTGGTAGAGTCCTGAACACCACGCCACCACCAATATAAGACATAGGGAAGATAAGATGTCAATTAGATTGTACTAACTCTTCAGCAACTAGCCTTACTTAGGTCCAAAGGTCGAGAGTCTCTGGGCTTATTTATTTTTCTCATAGTCTGCTTCACGATGCACTTATTAAAGCTGAAATAAGAGAGAAGGCTCTACTCTAGCAGTCTGAGTTTAGGGGTACGTACCTAAGCTCCCGCATTCAATTACCGCTAAAATTACATCCCGCTTTCCTGTATATCAATGACTCTAAATATGAATCCGTTGACAGATAGTCTCTGACGCTTGATGCCTGTTCTACTATATAGACATTACATATAAGTTCACTATATTACGATTCCCGGGCAAATTTAATGTACTGAATTAGAAATTTAAGAATAGCCTTGCATGGTGAGTCTCAGGGATATCTACTCCGGCTTTAGAACTTCTGGTGATAAGGGTAAAACGGAAAACAGGGGCCACGCTGACACTTGGTTCACACGATTGTAGGCGCAAGAAGGTCCAGGCTTTGAGAAAGAGCTAGGACGCGCCACTTTAGAGGTGTATCGTAATAGATAAAATTATACCTAGTTTGAATGGCGAGTCTAAACCATATTTAATAGCGAGTCTAAACTATAATTGATTGGCGCGTCTAAACCATATTTGATTAGCGTGTCTAAGCCATATTTGAATGGCGAGTCTAAACCACATTTGAATGGCGAGTCTAAACCATATTTGAATGGCGAGTCTAAACCACATTTGAATGGCGAGTCTAAACCATATTTGAATGGCGAGTCTTACGGCATCCTTTTAGAAGTATCTCGCCGCCTCATCTGTTTTATACACAATTCTCGTACTCAGTATCGAACAGAGCTAATAGAAGATGAAGTCCCCTTCTCTCTGCAGCATCAAATTACATCCCCTTATAACCACTCTTCTTTTCTGCAAACATCTTACAATTACATCAATAATGGGCTTTCCTGCAAAACTCTACCTGGCTAGGCGTCGGAGATTTCGGCGTTGCGCCGCTACCTGCACGGAAGTCTTCGACGAAAGAGTCGAATCCAAGACAACCAATCTTGAATGTCTCTGTTCAGACCATGGCAGCGTCGTTACTAAGATGACTCCCTGCATTGCTCTGAAGGGCGACTGCGACTTTGAAGACATTTCCAGTAAGTTTCGTCTTGGCAGAAACTACAGGAGTACAGAACTAACCTCTTCGCCTCGTGTAGATGATACCGACCTAACCGCAAGTTTGCCACGGACTCGATTAGGGTCCGTAAAAACTGCAACCGGCAAATGGAGTGGGGCTTCGAAGATAGGGTGTAGGATTCATGACCATTTCAAATCAAGGGTAAGCCAATGTTGGTTTAAGTAAAAGCCCAGAAAGTCACTATAGTTTCACATATACTTAGCTATAAGAAAAGGAGCTAAAGAAGGAGCTATGGTGCTTCGTTAGAAGCCGAAGGGATGTCTTTGGATCTTGATTGCGTGTCGTTAAGGCGATATAACACTATAGCAGTTTTATTTATTTACAACTCTGACCGGTTGCAGAAGTAAATATGCCAAATGATGGAATATAAAGTAGGTTCAGGAGCGTAAAACCAACGCAAGGAACTATAAACATACAATCAAACTGCCTTAGGGAAACACGATTGCTGCAATGCAGCCGTGTGGTAGCGATATCCGGTAGTTATATATGAACTATGCAAGTCTGGGTGTGTAGCAGTTGAGGTAGAAAACCGCAGGCGATGCCAATATGATATTATAACAGCATGTATATGGATGGCTCACTGGGAACGCTGCCTGGATCTGGTGCACATCGATTCCGACTTGCGCAGCTGTTGTAGCTTCTTGCCGTGGCGTCTGCCTGGACTTGGAGGGGGGGGGGCGGTGATAACTGGCTGCGTGGGGAATAAAATTTGGTTGTGGGCGTTGATGCGAAACGCCCTGACCTTTCTGCCAACCCCCGATTCTGGTTCATACTTCGGAAAGTCCCGTCCACAAGGACGGATGGCACGCTGACTTTACCACGCTAAACGTGGCTAACTAACTCATGTAAGACAAGCCCAGAGAAAGTACTGCAGTACGCCTAGTCAACTGCCTTACGGAGTTTAAGCAGTTAGGTTGAGACCGTTGTTGCCACTGATAATTCATTTTGTATATACAATGAGGGTCAAGGGGGTTCATGTGCTGATGTTTGGGCTATGTGGCTCCAGAGGAGCCGCAGTTATATCAGGAAACACTGGAGCATTGCTGATGCTTGAGAAGACCAGAATCTCTTGGCGTTTCAAAAGTATCTTTAAGCCTTCCTTTCTTCAAAATCCGACCCAGCCTTATCCTTTCAATGGCCACGGGACTTTTGATAGGATGCGAGCGACACTAAAGTGGCGTCTAAAACCCCTGATCTAATCTTGCACGCGATGTTATGCTGCGCCTCGATAAACGGATTTCACATTACCAACAGTTCCAGAAAGCCCCGAGGCCAGGATGAGTGTCCCATGGAGAGTTTCATTACGAATCCCTTTTTACTTCTTTTAGTTGAGACTTTTTGGTACGCTGACGCGTGGCCGGCCGAAGAGTCGTTATGCACATAATAGGGGGTAACTAGCTGCAATAAATTATAAGAAACCCTGTGTACCTGTTTCCTTCCCGAACTCTGAATTTTCATAAAGCTCTTACTGCTATATGTCTTCAATTATAGTAAAAAACTCCTGTTAGTTCGGTGGTGACGCATAAGCGGAATCTACGAATCGAGCTCGCGGCCTTTTAGCCAACAGATGAACGCCATTTAGTTTATTTGTTCATAACAAGCTGTATTTGGTAGGTTTAGTTAGCCTTTCGTTTAATTGTCAATATGCGGTCATTACTGTGGACAGCCACCGTGGCATTGAGTTGCGTCGCAACAACCCAAGCCTATGATGTAACTTGGGTTGACGATAGTAAGCCCATCTCCTCTCAAAAGCAGGATACAAAGACTGACTTATTATTCCTAGAATCTATCAAAGAGGCTGCCGCCAAGGCAGCGTATGGTTTAGTCAAGTTCTACACGGGCAACAACACTGGCGACACACCCGGAAACTTACCAGATCCATACAACTGTAATTTTATCGCAACCATCAACAAATAAGATTCTTACTGAGCTTCTATAGGGTGGGAGGCCGGTGCCATGTTCGGTACCCTAATTGACTACTGGTGGCTCACCGGCGACGATAGCTACAATAACATCACATCGCAAGCTATGCTCCATCAAGCAGGCACACCAGGCGATTATATGCCCGACAATCAGACGATGACCGAAGGAAATGACGACCAAGGTTTCTGGGCCATGGCTGCAATGTCAGCAGCCGAGCATAACTTTCCCGACCCTCCCGACACTCATCCCGGATGGCTCGCCCAAGCCCAAGCCGTCTTCAACGAGTATGTCAGTCGCTGGGATTCCAAACACTGTAATGGTGGTTTGCGGTGGCAGATCTTCCCGTGGAATATTGGATACGACTACAAGAACTCTATCTCGAACGGATGCTTCTTCAATGTTGCCGCGCGTCTAGCGCTATATACGGGCAATGACACCTATGCGAGTTGGGCCGAGAAGGTATATAACTGGCAGAGCAAGATTGGACTGGTAACGGACGATATGAGAATCTACGACGGCGTCACTATCGGAAATGGCCAAGATTGCAGTAACATCGTTAGGACGCAGTGGTCGTACAATACTGGCATCTTCCTTCACGGCGCCGCCGTGTTGTACAACCTTACAGAGAGCGACACGTGGAAGAAGCGCGTAGACGGTATGATGAGCGACATCTGGAACAAGTTTGTCAAGAACAACATCCTTTACGAGCAGTTCTGCGAGGAGCATAAGCAGTGCAACCAGGACCAACGGAGCTTCAAGGGATACCTCGCCCGCTGGATGGCCGCTACTTCTCAAGTCGCACCGTACACCAACACGAATATCACAAAACTCCTCAAATCGAGCGCCCAAGCCGCTGCTAAGGTCTGCGATGGGTCTCCTACGAGAGGTTATGAAGGGCCCGCTGGCACGGCGTGCGGTTTTTCCTGGTTAGACGATTCATTTGACGACATCGCTGGTGTTGGCCCGCAGATGAACGCCGTATCTATCTTCATGTATACTCTGATCGACAAGGCCAAGGCGCCAGTTACATCCAAGACTGGAGGAACTTCCAAGGGTAATCCTGGTGGCGGAAATACCGATTCAGAGAAGGAGGCCGGAAAGCCTAAATATAAGACTATCACAACGGCGGACAAAGCAGGCGCTGGCATCTTGACATTCTTTATTGCAGCGGGTGTTGTTGGAGGCACCGCTTTCTTGGTTATGGAATGCTAATGGGACACGGCGCTGAACAGGAGTTCGGCATTTCCTAGTATCATGTGCCGTTATGGAATACTTAGAATTTGGCTACATGGAGCGTATGAGGAACAGTTCAGATGTGGGCATGGATGGCTCTCAGTTATGGTGAACGGTCGTAGACATTATTTAAAAAGAGAAAACTCAAGCGGTTCCTCATATCGATATATTTTATAGAGAATAAACGTTAATAGACGAATAATTCAGCATTCCAAGGAGCAGGATAAATCTTATATGCCAATTTAGAAAAAAATTCTTCTTAAATCTTTAGTACTTCTATTTCTGGACCTGCGAATTCTTTAACAACGGTAAGTTCTGCCAGCCGCCCATGTCAGATCCTTTCAGTATGGGGCCACTGCCCAATATTCTAACGCAGCGAATCACGACAGATACCCTGTCGCTAAACTTAAATTTTAATCGCCGAGTCAATGGGCAGGATCCCGCTATGGCTAACAGTCATGGCCAGATTTGGATGCAAGTCGTTGCAGCGTTGAGTCAAGGCCCCGAACTATTCCGCGTGAAAGCTACCCAAGTCGAGGAACTGATGACGAATATTTTACAACTAGGTAGCGAGAAGCAGTTCCCTACTAGCCGTCTGGATACGATATAGAGGGATGACAGATGAATGAAGATGGCCATGCTGCCAACGACATTTAGCCGACTGATTGGAAGACAATGTCGGATTTCCTCGGATACTTTTTTATTCAACGGTACTACCATTGCCAATTTTATCATCGCTATCAGCACCATCGTCGTCATCAGAAGCGGCTCTCATAAACCATACCATAAAACGACGACCTGGCTTTCTTACTACGGTTGATGACGTGGGATACTCTGAGACCTACGGACGTATTCCCAGAACCCGTCAGCTGCGAATCCCTAATATCTACTGCATCGTAAAACTGGTCAAGGACAAGGAAGAGTGGAAGGTGTTGTTTGCAGTCATGAGCCATGTTGTAGCTTGATTGACCGCGATATCGACGATCATCCTCCACCGACGGGATAACAATAAGCCGCCTTTACGGGCTGACCTTGTCGCAACGCTAGAGCATTATTCGGACCGAAATGCCCGGAAGGCTAAGAAGAGGTTTGACGCTTTCGTCTGGGATCCCGAGGTTGCTTCTATCCTCCTGCAACAGGAAGTTCTCGGTTTTCTAATAAAGCATCTCGCCGACTTCAGAAACCTAGCAGTTAAGCTATACCTCGATCAAGCGCCTAAAGAAATCGACTACGCTTAGTATATAAAGCGCTTTTTGCATAAGACATATAATAGGGTGTTGACAATTATCTAATGGTATATAAGGGACAAATCTTGCTTAAATGGATGCATTTGTCTTGTAGTGTGGTTCTGGACGCGGATATGCACGGACTAATATCCGCAATGCCACGTTTCCTCAGTCTACCAACTATGACTTGGCCGAGTCGTTTGACCATTGTATTAAGGACGATCAGGAGCTTGAGGCCGACTCCGCCTTCTTGGGTAAGCTTAAATAAGGGGCCTTTGAGGCGGCGCTGAGCTGGGGGTTTTGCCAAGCAGCGATGAGCACTTCGTATTTCTTTCGTTGAGCATAGCCCTCCGCTCAAGATGATAACAGGGGCCAGACCAATTAAGATCCATCAACAACGGGTCATATTTCCCCATCTAATCAATGTAGCGACTAAAGTCCTAATAGTTCTAGTTATCACCAATTAGGATTTTGCACACCCTACAGCCGTATACGGTCTGCCCACCACGGCCACCACGACGACTTCTTCGTGTGCTGCCTGTTGTCTCTTGCAAAGGCTTTTTTCTCTTGTGCTCTATAGATATTACGTGTCTATGTGTTATTACATTGGTCGTGAAGTCATAATCCTATTTAAATAATGTATATGGTGTTTTGCTAGTAAATGCCTTATTAGATAGACTTCTTATGAGATTGTGTAAGGTAACTAGAGTAAGAGTCTTGGCAGAGGGCTGTGTCGACGCAAGGGACCCCATAAATGAGGTGTATGGCATGACCTTAGTTGGCTAGCACAACCTGAGGACCCTGTGGGGCGGACAAGCATCGCGCAAAGCTGAGCTGGTAAATTACATTAACCCCTAAATGATTAGCCACCAGGATTGGTCGGCCATTGCGATGATAGTGTGCCTTGTATTGGCACTTGATGAAAGACAGGCTGTATTAGACTGTTAATCCGTTCCTCAGCGGTAATTAGCATGCTTAAAATCTAAGTATCTAGAGATAAAGAGCGAATGAAAAATGTTTGTTCCTATAGCTAGTTAGATTACGTGCTTGCGCGAGGCATTCCTGCCTTTGGGTCTAGCGCCCTTTCTTAAGAGCAGCCTCCTGGCAACGGGGAGCGGCCGCCATGTTAAAGCGGCATTTAATTATGCTTATCCTTTCAGTCAACCTGCGCCCTTCTCGTATACTACCTTAACGCTTCCTACGTAGACGTTCTTAGCTGCCTAGATAACTGGCCTCCGACCTTTTCGTTAACCTAATTAAGCGCAAAGGGTTTTAAGTTACGGCCGTATTTACTGGACGGTTTCCTTCTCCTATTGCAATAGAGTATAAAGTAAAGTCTTAAGTTCTCTTAAGCACGGGTCTTGTTACAAACCAGTGGCTCGCGACCAAAATCAAGCAAGGTTCAGGCATAATAGGCAACTCTTTTGTAGATATCTTCTAAACTGGGAATTCTTCATCAGGCTCTCCTGAGCTTCTTGCTTCTTTAGGGATAAGTTAACTGATCTTTCCAGACGTGTTTAAAACAAGCTACCATCGTTCGATTTCCAGTCTTGGGGTACCAATTTGGCATCTTTCAAGGCTTAGTTTGAGTTGCGGCCGTGTGAAGACGGCCCCTAAAACACGCCAATAGCACACTCGGCGAAGCCAATTGTCATTGTGAGGTTCTTCGGCCCTTCTATAGGGAACTGGTGAAGTAAAGAAATACGTGGCCTATGCGTTTGCCCCAGATCCTTTCTGCAATTAGTGAAAAAAACTTTTGAATTAATACTAGAATTTATTAGTCACACATGGGTACATTACCAGTGCCCTTCTAGTTTGGCGTGCCATAATCCTGGCTCTCTTAGCCACGGTACTTGCGAATCATGGACGTAAAGCTTTATGGCGATTACGTACAAACGGAGCCCCTTGGCGGCTTAATCAGATCCATTTATATTCTTCCTATAAATATACGGCGCATACCATTATACTCACATGGATTCAACTACAGTTCGCCATTACTGTTGCCACCTGATAACTAACTTGTCTGATCAAAATATAAGTGGTGTATAAATAAGCCATCATGCTGCAGTTTCGGAATCTCATCACCAGCCTCGCTATAGGTTTCACCTGGATGGATGCAACTGCTCAGGCGAACGATCGCAGTTCAGTGGGCAAGACTCCGCTCACCGAGGATTTCGCCAGTTTTGTGACAGAGATTTTGGATAATTGGAAAGTCCCAGGTTTGTCCATTGCTGTGATTGATGGCGACCAGGTCTTCGCTGAGGTATGAACTTGATTCCTCTGCGCTGTGCAACATCGGCTTGAAAGCGTGAATATTGATGATATTAATACGATATAGGGGTATGGTTTTGCAACATTGCCTGATGAGCCAGCCACACCGGAAACACTTTGGTACGCCGCTTCAACTACAAAGGCACAAACTGCCGCTACCCTAGCCCGTCTGATCAACTTCGGAGAGCACACGGCTCTCGCCAACGGTTGGTCAACGACAATCTCATCTATTATCCATGACGATTTCGTGCTTCAGGATGCGTGGGCGACAGAGCATATCACGCTAGATGATGCTGTAAGCCATCGCATAGGGATGGCAGCTCACGATAAATCCTATGCACGGGTAGTGGAAGGGAAGGAGATTAAGCCTAAGGATATTGTTCGCAACTTGAAGAATCTACCCTTATCCACGGAACCCCGGCTCAAGTTCTCTTATACGAATTTGATGTACACCACGCTCTCACATGTTATTGAGACTGTCACGGGGAAATGGCTTGGAGACGTAATGAAGGAGCTGATCTGGGATCCGCTGGATATGAACTCCACTTTTGTCGACCTGCAGGATGCAATCAATGTGCCATCTCAACTCGCTTCGGGTTACTACTGGGACAAGAATGAAGGAAAATATGGGGAGGTTCCCTTCATGAACGTTACGGAACTTAGCGGCGCCGGGGCTATCTTCTCTAATGTCCTTGACTACGCTAAATGGGTGAAATGCCTGCTTCACGAGGCACCGCCATTTTCCAAGGAGGTGCACAAGGACATCAAGTCTCCGAGAATCCTTACATCCTCACAACCGAATGGTCCTTACGATATCAAGACATACGGACTGGGCTGGGAGCGAACCCACTTTAAGAGGCATGTAATATACATGCACAGTGGAGGATTGCACGCCTATGGTGCCCAGGTCTACTGGTTGCCCGAGACCAACTATGGCGTCATTGCGTTTGCGAACACGGTCACTACGTCGAATCCGCCGAGGAAATCCTGGCATGGAAGTTGATTCAAGACCGACTTGGGGTCCCAGAGAACGAATGCTTTGATTTTGATATTAAGTTCGTCACGTCTTCCGTCATGCTATGAAACATTAACTGATTAACACAGCCACCAAAAGTTTTGGAACGGGCTAAGTAGTACCGTAGATGAGGCTGTTGATATTCTCTACCCCGAGCGACCGAATCCACCACTGCCCGCCACCGTGAATACCACCAAATTGCAGGGCATATACTACGACCCAGGATACGGACGCATCGCATTACGCGAGCAGCCTCACCCTGATAGATCAGACAAAAAGATCCTTGTTGCAGACCGCCTGGAAATGACGTGGAAGTACCAGATGAACCTGCACCACGTCTCTGGTGACTATTGGGTTGTCTACTTGCCATTATTGGAGAATCCAGGGTATTTTACCGAGTTCGTAGCTGCAGAGTTTAAGATCGGAGATAATGGAAAGCCGGTTGGACTGCAGGTGGACTGGGTTAACCGAGTTACTGATGAGGTTGAAGGAAAGGTCCTGTTCAAGAAGATTGATTAGCTATGAGCTAGGTAATAACAGCTAGAAATGCTTAAACACGAAGTAACCTTCGTGCATTTATACATTAAATGATAGTTATATTATAATTCGGGACACCAGAGTAACGATAAACAATTACCAGGGAGAGAAAAGTGATATTATTGTCGGATCTCCAACTCGAAACATGAACGAAAGTAACATCCGAGCTTTTAACGGCCGTGGAGCATAAGAATGTCGTCATTACTAGACCCCCCCCCCCCCCAAGCAGTGCGTGATATTCATTAGGAATATAAGGGGTTTCGTGGCAAGTAAGAAAGGCAAGGCAAAGTGGTGCCAATTCTTTAAGCTATTAAAGGAGACAGGCCGCTTTTGCGACGGTCTTCTGATCAAGTGTGAAAGACATCCAGATGGAACGACGCTACTGAAGGGGCCCGTTGACTTTGACAAAACTTGCCTCGATATGGATCTCTCCGAGGTCTGGTAAATATCGACTAGTCTTTCCTTGACTAAGAAGCCAAGGTGATGCCACTTTGCGGTGGAGGAAAGGCGAGAGGCGGCCAAATGGCGAAATTGATTCCCACATTGTGCGGCAGGATTTGGATAAACTCGCTGCCACATGGATATAGAGCTTCCCACCAACTCTTTCATTATCGGTTTATAATTAGTACACTTAGGTCTGCGGCAGTTACCTCAATTCGGCTGATATTAGAAAGCAAGATATTAATTGGGTGCGTATTTAAAATCCTTTCAGATAGCATAGTCGCATGTGCTGTTTCATTGTGAATGGAACTTTCATGATCGTTGTGGCTGAGTTCGTATAAGCATGGACTAAGCTCGGCTTGGCATACCATTCTTTAAGTTCAACCGTTTCCTTGTCGCCTGCGTCTGGCTCTCTGAACTTGCTTATCGAGACTGGTGTGGCATTGGGGGCGCACTGGTCTATTCCAAAGTCTCTAAGTATTTTCCCTAGGTAGGTTATCTGCGATAAGAAATCGATCGTTTTGATCTGTCTCGTCTTAGAGACATGCCTAGGTAGTATTTGCCTGGACCCGGATCCCTCATCTTGAACTTGTTGCCCAGAGCTTACTTGAGCGACACGATCTAGTCCTTAGAGGGCCCGGCAATAAGAAGACCGTCCACATACACCGCGATGAACGTGTAATCTTGTATAAAGACTCCCATATCTAAAAGCAAAGGCTTGAACCTAAGTGTCTCAAGGAAGGTTAAGAGAGTCTTATACGACACCCTTTGTGCGTGCTTCAGTCCAAACAAGGCTCTCCAGAGCTTGCAAACTCTTCCACTTCCATCGTCAAATCGTTCGGGTTGCTGGACGTGTATCTCCTAACTTACGAGGCCATAGAGGAAGGCTATCTTGATATCCATTGTTCCAGTTCCAAATCGACCGGTGCCGCAATGGCGAATATCATCTTGTAGGTCATCGGCTCTACAATAGAGGCAAAAGTTTCCTTGAAGTTAATTCCTTCTCTTTGCTTGAATTCCCTCGGTAAATCGCGCTTTGTACCGTAGAATTTGCCCATTTTCTCCTCTTTTGAGCTAGGACACCCATTTGCCTCGAAGGGCCTCTCGTCCTGAGGGAAGCGTGACTAAGGTCTAGACACCATTCTCGATTACAGATCCGTGTTTATCCTACAGTTCTCTCTACCAGAGTCTTCCATGAGGACCGTGAGTGGCTTCCTTGAATGTTTTTGGTTCGGGCTGATCGATGTAGCGAGCGACTAGGTGAAGTTGTTCTGTAACTGTTGCTAGGAAGGCGAAGGTTGTGCTCGCCAGTATGTATCTGGATGGCAGCTATCCCCTAGTCGAGCTTTCGGGCAGCCGAGACTCTGTATGCTCCTCTGTTTCTCCCAATGACACCTCGCGCTCGTCTGTGGCGATATGGCTCCTCGATCTAGTTGCCTCTTGGTCTAGATCCCATCCTGTATCTCCCACTGGGGTCTCATCCAGCGTCGGCTCTCCACGGCCTGTTTCCCCGCTTCTGTTCGCCTCTCTCGATGCGATCGGGAGTGGCCATGGCTCTAGAACAATGGCATTTTCCACATCGCTATCATCTTCTGTGATTACTCGTTGTCGTTGCGATGGTCTCTGGTCACTTATCTGATGCGTGAGATTGTCGAATGTTAGTTTGATATTTTTTAATATTTCCAGGGCTAATAACATTATTAGATACAAAGTCTCGTCCCCTTTCATTAAGGAGTATATAGTCGGTACTGTCCTGATAGCCAAGAAGCTAATAGGGAATTCTCTTCGACTGCATCTTCTTTCGTTTAGACGATGGCAGTAGAGCCTATCCTCGTGAGCCAATAACTCGCAGATGGCTGAGGTCGGGAATATCTCCATACCAGGCTTGGTATGGAGTAGTAGTAATGCTCACCGTAAGACAGAGATTTCGAATGCGGTTCACTGCCTTAAGGAAGTACGGCTACCATTTTAAGGCAAGTCCGGATTTGAGCAGTATCGGTGTGAGTTTTTCCAGGATAGTTCAATTAAGAACTTCAGTTAATCCATTAATGTGCTATTTAGTTCCTATATAGGAGAGTTTAATTCCTCTGTCCCGGCAGAACCTGGTCAGGATGTGGCTTCGAATTTCTCCTCCTTAATTGAGATGTAGGAAGTGGCATTATCTTTCCGGTCTTTTAAACTGTTCTAATAGATATTGGAAACACTCTTTAAACCCTGACCTTTCTTTGCCTGATACATTTAGGATATTTAAGTAAAGTCATTAGTAAAGCAGTCCTAGTATCGGATCCCGTCTATTCTAACTTCTGGGAATGGTCTGGCGAGATCCGTATGAATATACTCTAGAGGGTAAGTGCCCTTCTTGATCGGTCGAATGCGAGAGCATTCCCTGAGTTTGCCTTGCACCTACGCTCCATATGGGTTTGACATAGAATCATCCAGTCGAGTTCTAGTAGATATAATTATCAGTCTTTTGATATATTTCTCTCCTAAATGTGCAAGTCGTTCGTGCTAAAGGTGTAATTGAGGGTCTCCTACCGAGAGGGAGGCTAAAGCGGTTTGGAACGATCTTCCTTAGCTTTGTCGACTATATAGACGCTTGAGATTCTTTGTCGCAGTGAGGATGGCCTTTCCCTTATTTTTAACCACTGCCTTCCTATTTCGGAAGATAACCTCTATCCCTTCCTTCTTTAGTGTTGATACGGACAATAGGTTTGAGTGTCCTTCTGGAATATGCAGAGCGCTATTAAGGGTAACGTTATGTGATCCCTTGGGCCCTTATACGTAGGGGCATTTCTTTGCAGCCAGCAAGAGTATGAGATCTTCGTTTATGTTTTGTTGAAGGACCATTCTCTTATTGATCACTTCTTGATGACAGACTCCCTCCCGGTAACCAGTTACCATGACGGTCACAACCCAGAATCAAGATGTAGTTATATAGTTCATGAATCTGACCACACTGTCTTCTGCATGGAGCAACGTCATGTCATAGATATCCAACCTGTCTACATGAGTCAATTCTCTGAGCGAAGGTCTCCCCTTTGTCAATATAATTCAAAGGCGCCAAGGTTTTCACCTAATCGAGTGCGATTGCCCCCTGAGGACCAAAGCTTGCGACACGAATCGACGCGACCCAGACATTGAGTAGATGAGCAAAAAGAGAGAGGTATCCAATCCAAAAGAGGAAGAACAACGCCCAATGCCAGTGTGGCGTGTGTGGAGGATCCGCCACCCCCATAAACGTCCCCATGAGAAGAGCAAGCCCACCGTAACCTAGTAGAATCAGCTAAATCGTAATCACGAGCGCCATGTACGCGGCTCTATGTCTCGTTGAAGTCAGGAAGAGATCGGTTGCGGCAGCCCAGGCGAAGAGGCAGGGGTGTTGCCTATGGATAGCCGTGAGGAGCTTGAGAGACGGGTACATAGAGATCCAGGCCTCGACAAGTAGGATGGGACCAGTCCAGATTTTTCCGTCCTCTTCCACGAAGATCCAGGCCGTAACAGAGAAGAGCGCGAGGATAATAAGTGCCCAGTAGGCATAAACAGCGAGCCAAAGATCCATGGTTCCGCTGTCGTCGACTCACGGACACGCTAGTCTCTTATTAAGGAAGGTAAATATAATCAGACTTGATTTTTATTCAGTCCTAAGGACTTCTATTATGACGATAACTTGCCAGACAATTGGTTCAACTGGGATTATTGATGGCACCAGTCAATTTATGAGAATTATCTAAAGAACCCCTAAGTGTGACCGCGACGGAGGGCTAAGCCACTCAAAGGGATAGTAGGTTGGTTGGGTCGGTCAAAGCACTAGTTAAGGACTTACAGAACGTCCGGCACGACAGCAGGAGATAGATTGAAAAACCTGAGAGATGTGATAATAGCATAACGTGTTTGATAAGCGAGCGTCGCAGATAAGCGAGCGTTGCACTTTTCTATACACCTTTCGTCATCTACTTAATAAAATTACTATAACTTATCTGATTAATTAAAATCACTTACTATCCTTTTCTCCTGATACCTCTGGAACTACCTAATAGGTCCTTATATTATATCCGGTCTTACCGTATATACTATATCGCCGAATGCCTAGTCTAATTGATATTCCCTGATTATTACTTTTAGATAATCTGGCTAATACCTATATATTAATATCTATCTGATTAATTACTTACGATATATCTTATATAGTTATAGCCCCTCCTTTCTATAGTTTGGTCTTTTTCTCTCTACGGCGTCGGCTTAATATCCTATTTACTTATTAAAGTTCTTTATTTTTTACTGCCAGTAAGGTAACCTTATATATAACTGCTTTAGCTCCCTTAGAAAGATAATATAGAGCTTTAATAATTGACTTTAGAGAGCTACTATTATGCCGCTTAATTTATTTAATAAGGTATTTAGTCTAAGACTGGGCCTTATTTACTGTTATTAAGGTCTTTAAAGTCTAAGGAGAGGAAGGTCTAGCTGCCTTTTTAGGAGGCAATAGGGTCTATAGCTATATATTAAGCTTTAAGATGATATATTTAGGGTTAAGAGGAGTAAGCCTAATACCTTTAAAGCCTCCTTATATATTGCTTTTAGTAAAAGTAGCTTTAAAAGCGGCATAAAAGGCATTAAAGAACTTAGTCTTAGAAATATAGTCTATATTATATCTAATAAGATGCTCTATTTATTAACTATATACCTTCTTAAGTACTATAAAGCACCTAATATCTAGAGGTTAAAGTAAGTAAGAGGCATAAGTAGGCATATAGAGCGTAATAACCTTATTATCCTTATAATATCTCTTAAATTTAATAGAGTGATAACTTTTATAACTATTAAGGATTAAGAGGTAATAGGAACTAATTAATTACTTAGCTATAGACCGATTAAAGTGCTTTAGCTATTTAAGACTAAGCTTATTATTAGTCTATCTATTTTGGCTTATTATAATAACTTAATTACTAGGGAGATTATATTTTTAGTATTAATTCATAAGGTAATATTGGCCTATATTAATAATAAATAGTAGGATTAATTAACCTTTAGTATTAATCGCCTAGATTATAGTAATCTATTTATAATTTTTAGGCTATATTAACTTTAGTCTTTTTTGCCTTTTTATACCTATAATAACTATTCCAGACTATATAAGGCCTATTATAAAGCCGGTCTTATTAAAGTTTTAAATATCTTTTAATTAGATATTATACTTTACGGTTATATTTTCTATAAGCCTAAATTAGCCTTAAATAATATTTAGATTTTTATATTTAGCTTTTTAATAGTTATATCTTTAGAATAAATATATTTTTAGCTTTAGATATTACTTAATAAAGTTATAGGCCTAATATATACTAATAGGTAATATATTATAGTTAGTAAGTAAAGAATTAGCTATTTCTTCTATAAAATGCAGTTATAAGGGGAATCCTTATAAATCTAGGTTAAGTAAAAATTGAATTATTATCTACTCTTTTAAATTAAATAGTTTTTGCAAATTTAAGATAGAATCGCTTTACGATTAAATGCTATAGTGGCGGCAATATAGTCTATACTTAAAGATCTTATATATCTTTATAGTGCGTTAGATGCTTAGCTTTAGTTTATTTTAAAGGGCCTAAAGTATAAGAAGGGTTTTAGCCTTAATTAAAGGTTATGATATTATTAATAGTTAAAAACTAATTAATTAGATAAAAGCGATAATATAGGAGGGAAAAGTGTAATGCTTACTTATCTGTAATGCTTGCTTATTAAATATATTATTACCTTTATAATTAATATATAAAAAGTAGCCTTTTATTTAATTAAGCTATTATTATAACTTAAAATATATAAATAAATAATAAGATAAGTCTTAAGTAGCTTAAGTACTTTAATAAGTATATAATTAATTAATAATTAATACCTTTTAATCTTTAATAGCTATAAAGGTTATTATTTAACTAACTTTAAAGTATACTATAAGGAAAAGAGAATTATTATATTTTATATACTTACTTATACCTTTTATTTATTTTAGCCTTTTAATATTAAGTACTTTAAGCTACTTAAAATAACTTATAATTAAAATATTAACTACTTAATTAAATACTTTATAAATTATTATATTAAAATTAAGTTTTTTTCTACCTTTTATATTACTTATAAAAAGTAATATTAAAAAAGGTTTTAAGGGAGTTAAATTAACTTTTTTTAACTTAAATAATATATTCTTAAAGCTTAATATATAAATATAAACTTTAATACTACCTAAAGAGGATATTAATTAGGCTTAACCTTAAACCCTAAAGATACTAAAGATAGTTAATAAGGCTAATTTATATTTAAAATACCTTTAAAAATAAATTAAAGTAGATATAAATAGCTCTTTAAAGTTTATTATTAATACTATTAAGTTTAATATTAAGGTATTAAAAGATAATATATAAGAGATAATATTATTATAGGCTAAAATTAAAAAGCTTTAAGATTAAAATATAACTTTTAATTAAGTAAAAAGAGTTAAAAGAACCTAACTATAAGATAGTTATAAGATAATTATAGGGAATAATTATAATTAAATTAATTAAATAGATATAAATATAGAGGTAATAGCTAAATCTTTAAAAAGTAATTAAATAAATATAATAAAGTACTTATATAAATAATATTTAATATATTTACCTTTAGGGACTTAAATTAAATTTAATTAAAATAAAATTACTACTATTTATTATAATAATATAATTAATATAATTATAATATTAAAATTAATAAAAGTATATATTTAGCTTTTAGGCTTAATAATAAGGACTAAATAATTATTTAAGTGTATAATTTATAAAGTATATTAAAAGCTATTAATATAAAGGTATTTAATAAAGATATACTTTATACCTTTATACCTTTTAATTCTATTAATTATTATTATTATTAGTAATTTAATAAAAGAAATTAAAATTAATTTATAAATAGAAAAGTAATACTTTTTAATAAGATTAAGCTTTATATTAAAATATATATTATATATATATTATAATATACTTAATAAGCGGCCTAATTTAATAAGTACCTTAATTAAAAACTTTAACCTTTTTAAATAAAATACTAATAAAAATACTATAATAAATCTAATTAATTAAAATTAATTATTACCCTTTTTATTAATAACCTCTATTACCTCTTAATAGGTCCTTATATTATATATAGCCTTATTATATATATAATAATATATAACCTTTCTTAATTATTACTAAACTATTGGATTCCTGCATTTATATGCATCCATCCTGTGACCTATACATTGGTGATGTAACTGGTTGGCATGCTCTAGCATGCGGGGCAGCTCTGAGCCTAACACACCCTTTGATAAAGTGTAGTGACGTGTTCCTCCGCTAGCTGACCCGAAGCAGCTGAAAATTAGTGTTGCTGTTCTTATGGAGCACTGATGGTGTGGTGAGGGATAACTGACTGATGAGTTGCTAATTGCAGTCACTCAAACTGTCAAATAATCAGAATGTATTTCTAGAAACCAACTATGCCCATTTGCCTTTATAGCGAATGAGGTGCTAACTCACTTATAAACACAATATTAGGATATACTAATTACAGAGCGATGAAAAGCAGAAGTCATCTGAAGCATTCTAGTTATAATTTAAGACTAATCTGGACTAGAAGAGCTTCAGTTCCCTCCTCTTAACTATAAATAGCATTTTATCCTCGCTTCACTAAGCACAGACCACTAAAATATTATTTATTGGTACCCAAAATAGGGTTTACCCTAGCGACACGCTTCGCTTACAGCATGGTAGACTATACAGCTGGCATATAAACCTTGCCCCAGCTTACTTCGGTGGTTAATCCCTTCTCTATCTGTCGTTAATGTAATATTATAATCGACAGCTAACTGATATTTAGACTATAAAATTAAGTTTAGCTCTATTTAGAACGCTTAGATTCCCTATTAGTTATATAGGCGCTTAAAAAGGTTCTATGTAGATATATCACTTATTACCTATTAATTAAAATGTCAGCTGCTTATAGACTGCATTTCAGCTGTAATTTAAAGCTTAATAATATTAAATCTAATTTATTTAAAGGCCAATTAGGATATAAAACAATAGCCTATTAAAGCCTGGGTTAGCCGTCTAGCGTTAGCTATGAGCTAGGTATATATAATTAGGATAAAGATATATAACTTTAAGTCTATAACTAAAAGTATTTAAAAGTATCTGCATTAAAGAGAAGGGAAATTCGAAATTATCCTTTATATTTCTTTTTATATGTTTATTTACTATTATACTACTTTATCCTCCTTTACCTAGTATTATTTAATAACTAGCCTATATGGTGGTAAGTATTAGCTAGGGTATCTTTTTACTTTAATATTTATATCTATAAATAGAACCTTAAAGATAATTAGGGTCAGATAATCTTATTTGGTCTAGATAATTAGTATAAAATCGCACTGGCTGATAGGAGGGAACTATATGTCGCCTCTAGGCCGTCTAGGACTATCTATATATTAATTGCGGATATTAGGTTTAGAATAGTAGTATGTTATTAGCGCTTTTATAATGACGATCGGCTATATTAGGGCTGGCCTATCGGTAATAAAGGATACCTCTGTTGCCTTTAAAATGGGCAGCCTTATAATATAGGCGTCAATTACGGTAGTATGCCTACCCTAAATCTTATAACGATTAATGGTAAGGTCTATAGTCTTTAGGCGGAGCAGTTAGCTAATAACCGGGTCTCTCTATATGCTTATAATAAGGATAGAAAGCTCTGTAGGCTTTGCCCGATTTAGGGGAGTAATTAAGCAATTTTACTTAATTATAGTAATTTTCTAATAGGTCTAGATTGCAAGTTTATTAAAGTAAGTAATAGGATTTTAAGGGGTGACTTTTAAGAGAGTAAAGGAATAATTAATTGTAAATTATTATAGTTAAATTTATAGAGAGGTCCTATTTTATTTATTATATTACTATAATAAAGGAGATATTTATAATATTTACTATATTAATTACCCTATATATTAGGCCCTGATATATAATTTAATAATCTGTGTATGCCACTTATAATTTAGGTCGCTAGTGTCTATAGAGGGAGAATTATAGCGTAAGGAAATTTAGGCGCTATTAGTCTTTATCTAAAGAAAATAGAGGTTAATAGGGTTTAGTAGGGTAAGTCTTACTTCCTTAATTATTGGTATTTTAGTGTATGGCTCTATAGCAGTAAATAACTAAACTCTAGACGGCAGGGCCTAATAACTAATGACTAAATTAACTCTATTAAAGTTAAACTTATTGACCTGCTTAAACCTAGTAGGGATAATTATTGCTAGGGTGTAGAGTTAATTTAACTTTATTTTATATATAGGAAGGAGAGTGCTAATTGGAATAGAGGTTTACTAGGAGTTTACTTAAGAATGCAATACATTCGGTTGCATATAGTGCTATAGGGGTATAGTATAGCGTGGTTAATAAATATTTATTGCATTTAATCCTGTAGGTAAATGCGATTTAGGGACTTTAAGGCTGCCACTATTTTCTATATTAATGTATTAATATAAAACTATATTTATTAGCACTTTTATAAAACTAAACTTATTAACTATTAATAAAATATCTTTATATTAATTAAGCTTATTTTATCTATAGTTAGAAGCTAATTGTTATAAAAGGGGGATAGGAGAGTAGGAGTGAAATAGCTCGGCTTGGAGACTAATGACTTTAATTAGTGTCTATTTAACTTAATTTAACGGATAATTAATTAACGCCACTAGGGAGAGTGGTTAACTAGGTTAACTTACTGCTATTAAGCCATTTAGTTAAGTGAATTATATGGTGTATACCCTTAATAATAACTAAAGAAGCACTTATAACTCTTATTTCTTCTCTTTTTATATCTCTTTATAGACCTTTTCTTTCTCTCTTTATCTTTCTCTTACCTATTCTCAACTAAATGAAGGGTGCTATTATACCCTCTATCTGCTTATAATTACCTTAAGGCAGTCTTAGGCTACTGTATGTATAGGCCAATTTTAGCCCTCCTAACACTAGGCTCTATAAGTGACTGCAATATGCTATTTACGCCTTATTATCCTATTGATAGGTAATAGGCTTAATAAAATGTGCTATTTATACTAATAAAATGCTAGATTAAGTGCGGTTTACTAATGCATTTATAGAAATTAAATTCTAAGGGGAAGACTACTTCTATATTATAAATAACTAAAATTTTATATTTAATACTATCTCTATAATTAGCATATAGATAGATTCTAACTTCTTTAGCCTAATATGTCCTATGCCCCAGTAGGGGACATTTAGGGCTAATGGCGCCTAGAGGAATAATATATATAATATAATCGCCTTGCAATATATGGCATTAATAACCCTACTTTTTGGGAAATCTAGCTTAAAAATAATCCTCCTTATAGAAACTGTATCCACTTTTATAGAGTTATTTTTATTTCCGTAGAGGTAGTAATATATCCGTTAGTGCTATATCGTAAAATATTCCATCTGTTATATCTATAATAGGGAATTCTAAATATTGGCTATTTAATGTCGCTAGATGTCTTTTATCTTTACTTTCTATACCGTATGAAGCTATTTAAGGAAGAAGCTCTTAAGTAGATATTTAACCTAGGCTGGAAAAAACAGCCTAGGAGGTATTAAGAGAGGCTAATTAGGCTAGATTATAGAACTTCCTTTAAGACCTACCTGCTAGCTATAAGTAGGCCAGGCTAAAAAATGCTAGCTATTTAGGCCGTAAGTAGCTAGGAGTCCTGCCTATTAAGAAAGACCGATCTTTTGCAGACTTTAAGATTATTGAGGCCCTTAGAAGCAGGCTTTTTTACTCTATTAAGCCCTTTAGCCTGCCCTGTAGCTCCTGTAGGGCTATAGCAGCTTTAGGCTATGAAGATACCTGTAAGGGTGCCAGCAGAAGGTGGATTGTAAGGCATAATAAGATTGTAGGGGCCTTCTATAGAGCCCTTAGCAGCCAGCCTTCTCTAGAGGTTAAAAAAGAACCTTTAGTCGATAAAGAGACCAGCCTTAGGGCCGATTTAGCTGTAACCTTAGGAATAAGCCGGTATTTCTATGATATCTAAATTGTTGCTATTTCTAAGGATTCAGCTAGAGAGGACCCTTATAGCACCCTTATGGAGGCTGCAGAGGAGAAATGCCGGAAATATAGGTCGTTAGGGGCCTTCTTCTAGCCTATTATCATCTCTGCAGGCGGCCTTATAGACCTAGAGACCGCTAAGACCTATAAGAAGCTCCAGGAGCTTATAGGCCCCCTAGCAGCTGCCCAGCTGGATGCCACAATAGGCCTGACTTTAACTAGAACTAGGGCTATCTTAGCAGCTTCTATAGCTAAAGAGATCCCTTTAGGCCTAGCTAGGTCAATCTGGAATACCTCTAGAAGGTCTTCTTAGACCCCTTATAGGCTATTATAGCCTTATACCCCCTCTATTAGCTTTCTAGCTATATCCCTCTTTACTAGCTTTTCTAGCTATCTCTTTCTCCTTTAGCTTCTTTAGCTATCTCTCTCTCCTTTAGCTTCTCTTACTATATCCCTCTTTATTGGCTTTATTGGCTATATCTCTCTTTATTACCTTATAGGCTATATCTCTTTAAGCCTATTTCCCTCTTTATCTCTCTTTATCTCTCTCTTTATCTCTATTTACTTCCTTTATCTCTTCTCTCTTTATCTCTATCTCTTTATTTCCTTTCTCTTTAGAAAATCTCTACTCTTCCCTCTTATTAGCTAGACTTTAGCTAAAGTAAACCATAAGAGTAAAGATAGCTTAGATAGTTAATATTAACCCTATCCTAACCTTAAGCCAATAGCTGCTTAGTGATCTGGAAATAGGAGGTAAGAGATAATTTATTCTTAAAGCTGCGGAATTTACTGGCTTTTATACTGCTTATATGGCTATTGTCGCTATGGAAATTACTTAGCCTCTTTACACGCTGCTGCGTTATCTTACGATCGGGTGATTTATTGCTATATAACTTATATGCATCTTTAAGTGTACTTTCTGTTGCGGTAAGAATACGCCTAAGATCTATATTTATGTTAACTGCGCCGCCTTCTTCTGCTTTATTATCGTTATCGTCCCTGTTTTGTGGTAATATATACGACGATATGATCTCGGTATCCCGGAGACCCTATAGGTGCGTAGGGAACCCAATATAGATAAGCCAGGGTACCCAATTAGCCTGTAATGCCTTAACGTCTTATATAATTTCGGCTTCCTTATCTAGGTCGTATAAGGCCTAGACGATGAAGTAATTGTTTAACCCTTTTGCCATAAAGTATATGCTATATATAGTAACGGCTGCTGTAGATCGACGTATAGCTATTTATCTTGTTTATTTACTATAAGACTAATAATACGATAGATCCGTTTATAGAATTAAAGAATTATTAGAAAGGAAAATATAACCAGTTTTTATGGTATTTAATCTTAAAGCTAATTTAGCTTAATTTCGAAATACTTAATCTTGCCCTTTGCCGATAAAAATGTCTAGAGATAATAAGACTGAAACCTTTTTTATTGTTCTGTTAAGATAGGCGCTATATTTAGATTATAAATAGTTAAGTGATCCCTAATCTTATTGCCGGAAATTATAAAATAGGATAACTTAGAAGTTTTAAGGCAGATATTGCACCAAAAGCCCTTAAAAACAGTAAGACCTTGTATTTACGGAATGCTCTCTATTGGAATATAAAGCTTATCGAATAGGTATAAATCGTATATTTAGAATCTTTCTATTAAAGTTTTATAGGTTAACCCGGTAATACGATATATAGAATTAAGGTAGCTATAGAAAGACTTAACTCCTGGTTAAATTATTAACCTATAAGAAATATATATTAAAATCTGATGCTAGGCGTTATAAATGAAGCCACCCCTTAGTTTATCTATATCCTTATTTATAGTAGAACTGCTTTTCTTATTCCTTTTTAGCGGCCGTTTTAAGACTTTAGGGTTAGTATGCACTATTTCCTGGTTTTAGCAGTAAGTTGCCGGATCTATACTTTGAACGCTTTTCTAGTTATATTGCTGATTTTAGTTATGCTATATCTTAAATAGTCGATAATATATCTTTAAGAGCTCTAGTTATAGCCTAAATAGGAGCGCTTTATTAATTGTATATAAAGTAAGTAATATTTACAGGTGGTGGCCGGCCTTAGCCGTAAGTATCCTTAGCGGGCTGGTTGCTTCTATAGGGTGATAAAAATTAGACTTCTTAATAAGTATACTAAGGTATCGCTTTGCGATAGCTAGTGCAGCCTGCCTATATAATAAAAGAGTCTATAGTGTAGTGAGATCTTAGGTTAAAGATTTAAGTATCTCGGAAGCTTATATAGAGGTAAGATATCTGTTTTTTCCGCTTAGATTAGGGAAGAAGAACTCGCTTTTAGACTAATAGGGTATCTTTAACCGTTTTACAATAAAGCCTAAGATAGGGCGAATTATAGTAAGGTATTTTAAGAGACTCTAGTTTAGTTCCTTAGGAAGATATCGGATAATGTAGAAGGCGTAGTTATTTAATGCTCTCGCTTTATTATAGCTGATGATAATGATTATCTAACCTCTACGAAAAAAGACATTCCGAATAGCTAGCGTCGTATTGATGTATCGAACGGTGGCTACCTCGGTACCCCTGCCGGGTAATCCTCCTGAAAAATGCGATACAGCGAACATCAGTTTACTGAGGTCTAAACCTACATTAAGATATACGACACAGGTGTCGACCTGCCAGTCTGTACCTTTGACGAAAGGTTTGCTGTAAAAGCTTAATGATCTTAAGGTATCTGCTAAGTGTTTCTATATATCCGCTAACTTATTTTTGGTGTCTTATATAAACGACTATCCGGCTTTTCGGCAAGTAAGATTATCTCGGATTTTATCCATATTAATATCCGCTTTAAGTCCTAATATTATCTCGTCTACTCGCTTTTGCATGAGCTTAGTGGTTTTGCAATAGGTAGCGCAGAATTCAGAAAGTTTGAACTTTTTATTATATCTAATAGTGAATAACTGCCTATCTGGATCCTAGGAGAGATTTCTAGGGATACCTTCTCTCTTGACAATTGACTTAGTAAAAGCTTTAAGCTTAATGATTTCCCTAAAAGGTGTATAATAGCCTCGGATTAAATACTTCTTGCGAATTGCATCTAAACGATTAGGTTGTAATAGATAATAATCCCGGCAAGGCCATTTATATACTAAAGTAGTATAACTGTAGACCGGCAGGGTATATTCGAGGAATAAGAGCCGGCCGATCCAAATTAATCCTGCTAATTCTGATGTAGAGTTATGCGCCGAATGGAAAGTAAGAGATCGTTGTTGTATGCCTATGACAGCAGTGTAGTAAATGATGGCTGACGATGACATGTTTCCAGAGGGATCCTGGTGCGTCCAGAACATCATTGATAGTTGGAACAAGGCCTCAGACAGTCGCAGCCAGTAGCCGTTTGGGAGAGAGAAGTCGGATCCTTCATAGCCTGATGTTCGGTCTTCATGAACTTCTTCATCCTCCCCAAAACCGGCATCTTCGTCTGTACTTGTGTCAGAATCGTCTTGGTCGATATCTGAGATTTCAGGATCGGAAGGAATTTCGCCGTTGTGATGCCAGTCTTGGCCGTGAGGTTCATCATCTTCGCTGCCTGAACTGTCGCTAACATGGCCATCCTCTCCCAGTTGTAGTTAACTAACCAAGTATAACACATGCTGCATCATCTTGACCTCATTGGATCCTAAGCGTACGTTATATACCTCTATATGCTGCCGTGGTGGGTATTGCAGAACGCGAAATACGAAGCAGATAAATCTCTTCTATATTGCTAGATATCTTTTGAAGCTTGGTATGACCTGAAATCCGTGTGGCTAAAAAGCGTCCTTTGCAAATGTGTTTAGCCAACAGCGAGAGATATACGGCGTACGGTCAAGTGTGGCTCTTGCCCTGTCGAATATTAAGTCTAGCCTATGGAGGATGGTCTGTAGCTGGGCCTTAGTTTCGGCAGAGCTCCATATAGAGCTTCCTTGCCATTGACCAAGCAGATAATTTCTACTCCATTGCGGGGCTGGCTGCTTCGCCGTAGCGGCGATAATCTCGAGTGATCTATTACGGAACAACTCGACCCAGCCGGTGTGCCGGAGCCACGGGGTCGTTTCGCTCGCTCCAGTAAATGCCACATAATCAGTTTGAGTGCTTTCGAATGGGCGTTTCATAATGTGGAGATCTCGAATTCAAGATTAATATTGGCGAGGAGATAATGGTGACAAGATTTCTCAACTCATTGGGTTTATACATCCTAGCAGACAGACGGCCAGGATATACGTCACACGCGCGTCGACGCGATTTGATTATTTATATAGCTTAAAGTCGAGACTCTTTAATGGAAAAAGTAAAGTCGACCAATAAGATAATAAGGTCACCGCTTTAGCTTAAACTTTATTCTAGGCATAATATTAAGAAGCCTCTTTTAGGTAAAAGTGGAATGTGGGGTCATTATAGGGATTACCAGCCAATAACGATGCAAATCGTCCACTTTTAGTGAAATTGGGAGAACCTATAGAGATATAAAACAGTTTTTATAATATCTAGATGACCTTAAGACTGGGTATAGTATATAGAAAGTAGTTTTAGTTAGCTCCTTATGCCTATATTTAGTCACCTTTTTTATAATATCTATAACTTAGCCCGGCTAAGTTATTACTGACTTATAGTTAGCCACCTCTAGCCACAAAGAGATAGCCATAAAGATTATTTTTACGCCCTTCTATATAATCTAGATAAATGCATAAGAATTACTAATTTAATATTCCCTTAAAAACTACCTATTACTTAATTCAGCTAGCCACTATACTTATAATTAATAATCTAATGCATCAAATACCTATATCTACCCCCAGCTAGACCTATTATCTATAGATTTATCTAAAGGGCCTCAATTTTAAGCGCCCTTGTACCCTTATTTAGGTTATTAATCGTCTCTATAATCTTCTGGAGGTTATTGGGTTCCTTAACCTTATATAGAGATCCTTTAATGCCGTTATAGATATAGTGGCTGCCACTAAGGTCAAATAGGGATATAGCCTCTCTAGTGTAGGATTCTATGGCAAAGAGGGGCTTGACCTCGCCGCTAAGGCTATACTCCTTAGCCACTCCTGGGATATTACCACCTTCACCCTATAGTATATCCCCGCCTATATCTTTATAGTTATTCGTCTAGTCATTTGGGGGCGTAACCTTTCTAATGTAAGTCTTGAGTTATTATGTCCTGAAGTGTGCCTATATTGGTATTAGTTATAAGTATGCCGTTAACCTCCTTGATGTTGTTATCTATATTGCAATAAAATATAATAAGATGTAATAGTGTATTAAGGTGTAATGCTTAATTATTAATAAAAAGAAAATAGAAGATAATATAGGTGGGCTTACGTATAGTTAATATATGCCGTAGGGAGCCACTAATATCATTAAGGTCTAAAAGCTAAAGTATAGTTAAGTACAGATAGGTACTTATAAGATATAGATTAAAGTGACTAGGGAGAAAATTGAGTTACCTATAATAAAAAGTGGATATAATTAACTATTAGCTAAAAGTAGAGTTAGGACTAAAGGATTTAATAGCCCTTCTATATTATAGGGCTTTAATAACATAAAGTTATAATGTAAATCCTTACTCTAGCTGGTTTAATATATATCTTATTGGCCCTATAAGCCTTATACGTTTTAAGGAGATATATAACTTATCGTCTAAATAGGTCCTTAGAATTCCGTTTATACTTACGTACTAGCTGTATTATAAGCCAGTATTTAGTGGCAGGGTTAAGATCTAGATTAAGGTCGCCAGGAGAGCTCGAATATAAAGTATTGCAGTATCTCGGCTTATACCTATTAACGATCTTATATAAATACAGTATATAAGCCCCTCAGCGGACTGCTAGTCTATTACGCCTTACGGACTAAAGAAAATAAATATTAAATTGCTGTAGAGTAAGGGCAAAAACCTTATATAGCGTAAGAGGCGCGTCTCTAGTGTCGGATAATTCCGTTAATTAAAGCCTATTCCGAGATTAAAGTATTAGTTATAGCTTTAGTGCTAGGTCAGAAATGATAAAGATTAAAGACAATAGACTAACAGCTAAAAGCTAAATTGAAATATAGGCAGTAATTTAGAGTATAAGATAATTAATAAAAGAAGAGTAACGTTAAGATAATTATTATATATAGTATTTGCCAATATAGACTCTTAATTAATAATATAAAAGCTGGCGATATGTAAAACTTCTTTAGTCTTATGGAATAATAACAATTAAAAGAGGTTACCTATGCTAAGTCTTTATATTAATACTATTGAATTGAATGTAAGTTACCCCTATTGAACTTTCTTTTATTGTTGCTATAGTATGAAACCTTAAATCGTATTGCTGACTAACGTACTTGATAAGCGGCCCGACCGGACAAGCGACCCGATCATAACACTGTACACCTAAAAACAGCCTACCCTATATAGCTATACTACCCTAAATAAAATAGTTAAAATCCTAATTAAAATCTTATATAAAATAGTATAGTTTATTTTATTAAAAAGTATTTTTTAAAGATTTATAGCTAATTTACTTTAAA
>WETZ01000073.1:0-64451 GCA_011034095.1 Fusarium cf. aywerte
GAATCCGGAACGATAGCCTGCTGTCAAGCCAGATGCCGAGCCAGCGTAGAGCCGGCTCGGGATGTTTCTCGTTAGCACCATGTCTTACTGTCGGTGCGGTCCTGAGTTTACCGCGGGAGATGTGCATGACTTCGGTTTTCTTTGGGTCGAAAGAGACACCATTCAACGCACCCCAGCGTACCATCTCGTCGACAGAGCTGGATGCCATTGTAGCAGTTTCGTCCACTGTGTCGCCTATGGACAGGATGGCCGTGTCGTCTGCATAGCCGAAGCGACCCTGAGGGTTGCCCAGTCGGTAGACTGGCTCAGTATAGAGTAGAAAGAGGATTGGCGATACCGGTGAACCTTGAGGAAGGCCGCACTGGAGAGGAGGAAAGGGGGTGGTGGTGTCTTGATACCTGACACGAGCCGACCGGTCCCTCATGAAGGACTCGGCCCATCTAGCTAGATGGCCGGGCCAGCCTTGTTTACGTAGCCGAAGGACGAGCCTGTTGCGCATGACGGTGTCGAAAGCACCTTGGATATCCATTGTGACCAGGGTGGCCACCTTCTTGCGTGCAAACGCTTCTTCGATGTCGTGGATCAGGGCGGCTACCAAGTCTGTTGCCGACCTCTTAGGGAGCGCTCCGGCCTGCTGCGGGTGGAGAATGCTGTAGTGTACAGCTGCCCACGCTAGANCGGCTACCAAGTCTGTTGCCGACCTCTTAGGGAGCGCTCCGGCCTGCTGCGGGTGGAGAATGCTGTAGTGTACAGCTGCCCACGCTAGACGGCGCGCGATCAGCCGTTCTAGTCCCTTACCGAGGCAAGATAGCAGAGAGACCGGTCGCCAGGCTCGTGGCGACGTGAGATCACGGCGTCCGGGCTTGGCGATCATGACCACTTCTGCCTCCTTGAACGGTTTGGGATGGTGGCCTATACAGAGGCATCTTTCGAACAAGCGACGAACGTGTGTCCCGATGATGTGCCATACGGCTTTCAGAAGAACGGCGGTGATGTTGTCTGGCCCTGGAGATGTACTGCCTGTGTGGATGGTCGCATACTGCGCCTCGTCTAGAGAGATCTCGTACGGAAATGGAATCGATCTGGAGGGAGAGATTGATGCCCAAGGGTTGTCGATGTCGTCGTCTGCAGTCCGTCGTTCTAACGTAGCCTGTCNAATCGATCTGGAGGGAGAGATTGATGCCCAAGGGTTGTCGATGTCGTCGTCTGCAGTCCGTCGTTCTAACGTAGCCTGTCGGAGTGCGTCGGCCTTGTCCAGCTGGGTTTTATAGACGGCGTCGTCAACCTGTAAGGGTGGCGGCTGGAAGATCCAGCTGCGATGTCTGGCATTAAAGTCGCCGGTAACAAGACAACGTTCCGGGACAGGCCATCGTAGCAGTATGTTCAGGGCATCTCTCTCGTCATTCTGGCGATAGAAGTTGACTACCGTCATGCCGTTGACCGTCAACCAGAGAACGTCCCGGGTCTGAAAAGGCCGGACCTGATCAGCCAAGAACCTTGGGTCTCGTCGGACGTACGTCATCACTCGAGGCCGGGTGTCGTTGCTGTTCCACACCTCGACAGGCGTGAATGCATCGTATGCAGGGTGGGTTTTGGTCAGGGAGCGAGTGTCTGTGCGGGCAGTCCACGGCTCCTGTAGAAGGACGATGTCATATCGTTCCGAGTCGGCCAGCGCCAAGGCGCAGTCGTGGGCCGGGGGGATCTTGCCGACGTTAGCCTGAAAGATCCTGAGCGGCTTCCTGTCGTTCTTTCGTGTTTGCGTGTATCTNGGGGGATCTTGCCGACGTTAGCCTGAAAGATCCTGAGCGGCTTCCTGTCGTTCTTTCGTGTTTGCGTGTATCTATTCCTGGTCATGAGGTCGAGTGATAAGGACTATACGCCGTTTTCGCGGTGAGCCTAGTCGGGGATGCTCGGGCTCCCCCTCCGCTTCGTAGCCCGCCTGAGGGCTTGTGGCCACCATGATGCACGAGGGTGCTCCTGATGCCGCTGGACTTGGAGCCCGAATACTCGGCTGTTCGTGTGATGCGCTATCGTCGCTTTGTTGGGCTTCCAGATGCGATTCCGATTGTGATTCTCGCTGTCGTTGTCGGTATGCCTCCGCACCCACGGTCCGGATATGTCCTCGCTGCTCTTTAGTGAGTCGGCGGAGCACGCCGCGCACTTTCTTCGGCCGAGCTGGGCACTTGTGAAAGCTGGCCTGGTGAGGGCCTAAGCAGTTGATACACTGCTCTGGTGCAGTGCAGTTGTCTATGATGTGGCCAGTCTTACCACAACGTTGGCAGACTGGCTGTCTATGGCAGTTGCGGGCAAAGTGGTAGCCCCAACACGTCTCACATTGTCTGGGTCGATCGGTTTTGTCAATCAGTCTCGCCGCGCTACTGCCAAAGAGCGACCAGAATCTCTTTGTGGGCTTCAGAAAGGACACAGGTAGAGTCTTGGTCAAGGGGTTGTCCGAGAATTGTCGCGAAGGGCGTATATCAACAGGCTTGAGCCCGGTCTGGATTTCTATCTCGTCGCTGACGATGCTGTCACTATCTACCTCTTTACCGTGAAAGTCGGTCAGTCTTGTGGGGAAGTCTGAGACCACATAGGTGAACCATTCCTTATTCGTTTCTACTGTCGTAGCTCCCAGTTCAGCCGCCCACTCGGCCTGCTTCTCTACAAGAAAGTCGCGTGTTGCAGAGTCGNACCTCTTTACCGTGAAAGTCGGTCAGTCTTGTGGGGAAGTCTGAGACCACATAGGTGAACCATTCCTTATTCGTTTCTACTGTCGTAGCTCCCAGTTCAGCCGCCCACTCGGCCTGCTTCTCTACAAGAAAGTCGCGTGTTGCAGAGTCGACGGTCAGGACGGCCCATCCCGATCTGACCTGGAGCACCTGCCGAATCTTGTCCGAGACGGCTCCAAGTTTTTCCTGGATCAGGGTTCGGATTACATAGCTACTATGGGCTCTGGCCGGAGCCCCGGCTTCTAGACGAATGAAGACGCGGAGGTCTTGTCGGGGTGGGGCGGGGCAGCAGGCGGGATTGTCATAGACGAAGCCATCGCCGCGGCTCGCGACTGCGCAGAGCGCAAATTCAGGCGTTTGTTGTGCACTTGTTAAGGATTTAGGTGTAGACAGAGCCACTTTCTTAACACTTGTATGCCAAGAAAGTGTGATGACAAAGGAAGGTGTTGCTGAATATCATCAGTATTGACAGTCCTGTTACAGGGTAGACCGAAATAAGCGTCCGCCTTCATTTGTTTGAGGAAAGAATATTGAGCACAGACCACATGCGCCACGTGTGGCTTGTACTGTTAATTCACTGTGGACTAGATGTAGACTGGTTAGATTGATTACATTTCGGTCGATTACTACTGCAGGAACAAATTTCAGCTTTCAGGTACCCTGCCATCCCCCACATTCACCGTTCTAGAGATTTTCCCTCCATCTCCGTTCCTGATGCATTCCTAGGGATCATATTTCTCACACATACATAGCCTAGACTAGGCCATTATAAAGCACTCTAATGGCACCCAGGTTATCGAACTATAGACACAAAAAGATCCAGGCTTTACTTCTTACTGAGACGTCGACCCGTAAAATAGCGAGAAAAGTCGAGCGTAGCGAGACGAACCCGTGCTAACGTCCGTCGGTTTGGAAATACACGACCGACCTTCAAATATCACACCGTGCATGCTTGACGGACTATGTCACAAGCTAAGTAACGAACCATGGCTGCATCGTGAGGAGATGATTACATTCCTCCGGGATGAATACGATGTCGACGTGTCAGTCAGTAGCATCACTCGGGCTTTGCAGTCTCGCAAATGGTCCAAGAAGGTAACACGTCGTATTGCGAGGCAAAGGAACTCGCTGCTACGACATCTATACCATTACAAGCTATCAAAGTACAAATCATATCACTTGATCTTTATTGACGAGTCTGGATGTGACACTTTAACAACGCAGCGGCGGAAGGGATGGGCTCCTATAGGCACCACACCTGTTCATGTTGCCGAGTTCAGACGCGAGGTCAGGCACCAGTTTATTTCAGCATATGCCCAAGATGGAATTATGTTGTCGCGCGTCTTCAAAGGCTCGACTGATCATCCTATATTTGAGGACTTCATTAAACAGCTGCTTCGTCACTGTGGGAAATTCCCGCAGCCCAAGTCCGTCCTAGTGATGGATAATGCCAGCTTCCACAGGGAATGGAAGATAAGAGAGCTGTGCTCTGCTGCAGGAACGGAGGTCCTTTTTCTCCCGCCGTATTCACCAGACCTGAACCCGATAGAAGAGTATTTTGGGGAAGTAAAGGGGTTTATGAGGAAAGAGTGGTACGCTTGAGACAATAATGGGATGCTATTCGGCCGCTTTCTTAGATGGTGCATAGATCACGTGGGAAGGAAGTGGGAAAGTACTGAAGGTCACTTCCGTCATTCTGGGATTACGATAGAATATGCGGAGGATTCTGTCTAGAACCGCGAGCAAACCCTCTTGATGAATAAGCAAAGAACTTGGGGCATCGCACAGATCATCAGGCTGAAGTGCGGGGTGATCTATAATGCCCCATCACACCGCTTTTGCGCTTCAAATCTAACGCCTCTCTGCGCGATTTAAAAGACAGGTATTTTCCTTATCCCTGTGATCGCCGGCCTAAGCACTCTACTCTATTTCCAAATCTTAAGCAAAGGCCTGAACTCAAAACCACCACAATGGTCGTTGTTGTGTCTGCTAGCATGGGAGCCGCCGCGGCTAATCCTGGCACAATTGCCCTTTTTGGCCCGACCGGCGCTGGGTATTCTATATCCCGTGTTGGAGGCGCTAGTCAAAGCCATCGGGTTAGCTAAAATTGGCATTTCGAGTTTCGCGGTCAGTAAGCTAGCCAATTTAGCTCTTAGTGGATTTTTCTCTGTCCAACCAGAATTTAGCGGTCACACGCTAACGGTTTTCGATTCTCGCGGTCACTTTACTAACCTAATCAGGATTTAATGGTCAGTTCAGGGTCTGTCTAATGGCGGGAACTTGTACGATTGAGGAAACAAGCTTGACGAAATATCTCTAAGTTCGAATCTCTTCTCTACCTCTGGACCTGATTCGGCCGCCCGCAGTACACATTGTACTTTTGTTGGAACGACTGTTGGAGTGGAATCGGACTGATTCCGACAACCATGATTGAAGAAGTCTAAGGAAAGAAACACATGACGGGAATTGAACCTGCAAGCACCGAGTCGGCGCGGTCTCTATGACTGAGCCCTGATGTGGCTCGTCATAGTTTGCGCTGCGGAGTCTGGATGAGTGTAGTTGGCATGGATCTCATTGCTGCATCACAATAAGCAGAGGCTTCTCTAGCAAGATAGAGCATCAGGGTCTTCTGTGATCAACATGTGTTTATTTGCTCGCCCTTGTTGTCTCCGCCAGCTTCTTGTCATCCGCATTTATTAACAATTCGCTTCGCCTCCATTCAACCAAGCTTGCCTCTACAGCCTTTTGCTGATGGTTGATGGCGCTGCGCAATCCGCGGTCCATGTCCCGCAGCTCCTGGATAATAAGCTGGATATGACTCTCTGCGCTGTTGCCTTCTTAGCTTCAAGCACCGCTAGCTTAGGCTGGGTGGCACGTACGCATCTTTGGGCGTGAAAGTACAACACGTAGCCTCCATGCTACCTATCTTTGCGGGGAACTGTTGTTCCTGTCCACCTCCGGGACCAAGGGACTTATTGCTCAGGAAACTAAAATGTGGAAAGCAAAGGACCGGGCCGGTGGAAGACGGGATTCACAAATTGACATTATATGAGATCGTACTCTACCATGAAGGTAGTCTTATATTCGAAATGATGGGGGTATTCTAGACCTCGGTCTATTTACGAAATTGTTGAAAAACAATACAAAGAGGCAAGACCTAGGCTACCAGGAATAATGATCCTGTTATGCACCCCGGAGCAACTTCACCGACGACGTTGAGCTTATGTTGGCATCTGGCCAATCAAAGTGAATCGTTCACATAGCACCCCAAGCACCACAGAGGTTCTCAGCAAAGTTGCTTCGCGAAAACTCCACAGTTAATACCAGTCTCTTGTAATAGTTCGGAGCGATCCCTCCGACAATGAAGGCTGGAACGCCATAATATTTCAGTATGAGAATTGCGGCGTGAGTCGATGCGCTGACTGACCTGCAAGCCTCCCAGTAAGCCGAAGGGGATAACGGGCGAACGAGATTCTAGGCTAGCATAACATGACAGCTCAAATAGCCAGACTCAACCCAGTCGATACCGAAGCAAGGCTCTCTGTGCACATAGATGATGGCCGATATAAAATGCACTTAGTGCAGGCAAATGCTCGCTTTTTGGCTAAGCCTTTTCCGATACCCTAACGTCATTCATATTTAGGGTAGTGACTATCAAGTCAATCAATAAAACTGGAACTCAGTCATTTTGTTAGCGATTTTCAAACCATAATTCAGTGCTAAGGAAATATGAGTGAATGTTGCTATTGGAGGCGTGTGACAACAAATTTGCTTCTTTGGCTTGGTGAATTCACAAATGCCAGTCCACATTACGTTGTCCAAGCGGTCTGTGTACTTAACAGAGAGCCTAGTGCATGAATCCGGTCCGCCTCACCGCGGGTACTGGTCCGGCCGGGCCTTTCCCTCCGGTTGGATCGCCCTTTTTTCAGCCGCATGTTCAAGAGGCAGCCACCATTCCGGTTATCCTCCTCGTTTCCCTTTCTCTCTGGTGACGTATTCCGTGTAACCACTAGTCTTTTACCTTGGTTAACTCACTCGGTCCAATCAAACGTGCAGAGCCTACCCATTACTAATATTTCAAGGAAAGCTTTCTGTGGTACATGTCCAATCAGAGCCCTGCCATAGTAGGACCCTTTACCCCTCCCTTTTTTTTTTTTTTTTTTTTTTTTTTTTTTTTTTTTTTTTTTTTTTTTCCACGCTAAGCCCTGGCTACCTAGCTACCTGCCACCAAGCTTTGAATCGAAGCACTTTTCTTCACATCATCATAATGCGCTGTACACCGCACTAACTCTTTCTTTCATTTTCAGCACCAGAAAGAAGATATTGTCTAGTCCATTTGAAGCTAGATGCATTTGAAGTGAGACTGGGGCGATTTGATCAATTCTTCTCCTTCTCAACATCTGTGGCTTTAGTCTGTTTGTTTAGTTGCAGTCAGCCATCCGTCAGCCCAAGCTCATTCCGTGCCAGGGCATTTGCTTTTTTCTACATGGCTTGAATTCCAATTCTCCCTTTTTTTCCCTTAGCTTTTCCTGATTACCGTATCCGCACCCTTGAGACCTGCTTGTTCCCTCGCTTGAATCCCCCCTCCATCTTTTCTTGTGCTCTTGTTATTTATAACTTTTTGCTCTCTGTTCGCATTGAACTCCACTGTGTCCAAGCTCCCTTCCTAGCATAATCCAAACCTCCACCCTAGTTCAACAGCCGAGGTTCATACCAAAATACCAATGCTGAACTAAAACGCGTCGCATTATTCAGTTTTCGTCCGTGCCAACCTAGACTACCCTTGATTTTTACCGATGTTCTTCAGAAAGATCACCCCTAGATTCTACACTTTCTAGCCCTGCACATTACAGTAGCCAGGTTCGATACGAGCAAGCTGCTGTTTACCTCCTTTTTATCCGAGCACATAGTTGTGCTTCCGATTTCCGACTTTCATTCCATTCCTACCATTTTCTACCCTAATTAAAGCATGTAGACTAGAAATGCGCCGCATTTCCACTTCTGCACCAATCAGACAGAGTCTTGGTGTTCATGCCCCAGATTTTCCCTCTAGAAGTGCAGCGCATTTCCATCTAAGTACAGAAACCAGGAGCATAAAACGCGCCGAATTACCTACCTTTCATCCTTGCCAACAGTGCTTGCGAAGAGGGCTAAGAAGCTTTATAGCATCTGTATTCAAGGATAATTGCTCGGAATAGGTAGATAAATGTTTGTTTATTATACAAGATAACAATTAATAGTAACAATATTCTGTCATTACTATTGAACTCTACGTAATGCTTAGCTATGTCCAAAAAGTCCAACACGCAGTTACAGTAGATAAGTGCTCAGCTACCGCTTATAATAAAAGACAAACCTATTATTCCGAGCCAACCTCCAGTGCGATCAGCCGTTGAATATCTTACTTCTTCGCTATGTTAGGACATGGCGACTATAAGTCTGCCCAGCCATCCGCATTTCTACCACCTCAGCCCAGCAACGGAATACGCGAGAAGAGACGGCGTCCAGACACGCCGCCAGAGACACAGAGTGACCAGCCAACTATCGTATAGTCCCCAACCCCGCCACCAATGCTGAGGCGCGCAACTAGAGAATACCAGCAGCTAGTTGCATCAAATAAAAATCATGATAGCAACAAGGACTGGGACGTTGCTAGTATGCGGAGACCTTTTCAGCCAGAACTTATACGCGCCAAAATCACCAAAGTACTGAATTCTGTTCCATTCGATAATGATCAGAGGGCCTTCACAGCCAGAAATCCCCTTATTTGTCAGATACGCAGCCTTATTAGCACACGAGCTGTAAGATGTACACTTTGTGCTTTCTACCAACCAGGCCCAAACGTCGACACGCATAAGCTCAAACAGTGTTCACATCGCGACGAAGCTGGCGAAACACGTCCCTAGCTAGAGATGTTTCGGCATTACCAAGCGCAAAGCGGCGGACCAGGAGCCCGGTGCAGTCATTGTCGATTCCCGCTCACGCTATGTTAGCGAACAGTATACCGAGAAGAAATGGATTTGCAATACGGTAGCGAAAAAGAGGCGCGTGAAAAAGATAACGTTTGGTACAAGGAAGCACAATGCAACTGGGTTAAAACGATACATCGCTTCGTCACATCATGTATGGTAGTTCACGGAAGCGCGAAGAACGGTGGCGTGAGCCGGCTGGGCGGTACAGTTTTGGACGTAATGGGTTGGCAGGATTGGAAAGGTTTGGAGGAGAATGGACCAGAGCATATTCAGCCATGGCTAGAAGAGACAGGCGAGATAGGAGGGTTACGATGTCCACGGCTCTTGGTTTTGTTCTGGCTGTTAGCGGAGTGTTTATCTTTGGAGGAACAGGGGGCAGACAGCTCTTGGTAAGACATAGGATAATATTCTTTTGTATTCTGAATAAGTCTCAAAATCCAGGGGTGGATCAGCACATCGAGCTTTTAGACCACAGCACGAAATCTTGGTCTCACATAGCTCAATCGGGTACCTGTAGGCCTGAATAACTTGGAAATATATTTTTTCCTCTCGCATCTGCGTTGCTCTTGTGCAACGGGGTTAGAATGAACGATCTTAATGACCGTCGGAGAGTAGAATGCTGTTGAGCGTTACATTTTCCTACTCAAGAATTATCATCAGAAACGCACTGCGTTTCCTATCTTGAACCGATGATTGTGCAGAGATCTCAACCCATATTTTCCCCGATGGAAACGCACTGCGTTTCTCGCACCGTACTAGTAAAATTAGAAATCCAAACTTCAATTCCCATCTATGCATATGTACACATTACGCACGGCCAAGTGTAAGTTCAATGGCGACAGGATATGATGGAGTCGTTCGATCTTATATACTTTCGCTACGTCGTAGTCATCATGCGAAAGAAGCAGGCGCAGGTCGTGCGCAATATGGAATCCCAAGCACATTAGCTTATTGAAGCACATTATCGAACGTATCCGCACCTTCAGGCAGGACAACACTTGGACAATAGCGCGTCAACTCTCTGACTCCGGTTTATCATTGTCCATCACGACACATGTGAGATACAGGTAACAATTCCAATTCATTATAACTAGAAACGGTCTACCTATATAGTGCTTAGGAGTAATACTTTATTAAAGACAAGCCTGAAAACAAAGCTAAAAACCAAAGGTAAAGCAGTTACTAACAGCCGCCTCAGTAAATTAGGTATCAAGGAGAGCATTAAGCAAAATAGGATATGTTAAACTTCATTCTTTTCTAGATAAAAAGAAACAGCCTTAGTTTATAGCTATTTTTAATGCTAGTATAGTTAAATAACGTATGTGATAAGTTACCACGACGGGATGGATCAATATTCATCCGTACATCTCGCCATGTAGTACACAACCAACATACATAATGTATCCTGCAGGAGGCCTACCAGCATGGCTTCCCCGCTCTCTGCCTCTGATCGCGTTTGGAAAAAATCATTCTTTTTCCTTTTACTCATCATCTTGACCAGAAAGAACCTAGCCTTACGAAAAAGATCCCTCGGTGGTTATACTTCAACATGTCGACAACTCTCGAACCAGAGTTATTGCTTCAAAGCGTTTTCTATCATGTAGTTCTTCCTTCCAAACTACCTAGTAGGAACGATGCGGATAACGTTGGGTTGACCTATGATTTGGGAAGTCGACTTCGGCGCGCCTTGGCTAAGTTCAGCAACGATCGAGACCACGACGCTTGGAACATCTTGGTTAACTCTATGAAAGCGATGACAGTTCTCAATCAGGGCCAACTGATCAGCCACGAACTTCTGGAAGTGTTCCAGGGCATCGCAAGGGGCGAAAAGGACATCTGGCTCGCTCTTTTCGTCACCCAGCAGAATTCTGCCTTGCTAATTCATCGCAATGATATGTCTGTTTCTAAAAGCCTTTCCAAGTGGTGGACATATAAGCTGACCTCTACAATAGCGAAGAAACAGTGGTTTTCGAAGCACTCCAGACTGCTGCACCAGTCAAAGATGTTCTCGCAGCAAAGCATGGCCTCACGGGGGACTTTCCTCATCGTTCAGTCCAAGTCCCGTTCAACGTTTTTAACGACGTGTCCTTCTTGAGAAATCTGTCTCAGCTTTTGGGACAAGCAAACTATGAATCTTTTGACCAGTTCTCGGCGAAGGCTTCCAAGGGCGGACAATCAATTGCCGAGACCCGCGACTCCACAGACCCTGCCCTAGTAATTGAGATGCTCATGTCACTTTTGGAGGGGCTTGGAAGTGGCTTAGAAGTACAGTCGGTTCGTATGAAAGTCCGGGATGACGTTGTATTGGGCTCATCTGAAGTTCCCTGGAGGCGCTCGTCGTACTGGCTGGTTCTCCGTGTAGCATTGAGACGCATGCTACAAGAGTTGCTAGATCACAAATGCGCCGGCATGGGACGAGTCTATTACAAGTTCATTCTTTGTGCCATGTTGGCCGAGCTTCTCAAAGACTCTGTCGAACATCTGCACCCCGAGATGACGCTGCAACTTCGATCAAAGCTCTGCCGCCGCATGGCAAAACTCAAGGCGGATAGTGCAGCGTGTCCATCATCTTTGCGCCCATTGTATAATGATCTTTTCGCATCTACTTCGGGGGACTTTGGGGATATCGTGAAGTATGCAACGGAACGGGTTTCTTTACAATGGGATGACTTCAAGGCCAGAGTTGCTCGCCGCATTCCGACTCTTCCGTGCCGCGTCCCCGACGCTGATCTATACATGAGACTGGATAATAGTGGCGCCTTCTTGACATCACAGCTATCACAAAAGTCCAGCTTCCCGTCTCGTGGGATCTCTCCGGATTTACCTCAGCTACAAGAGGGAACAATTCTCGAAGTTGGCCGCCTGGTTGACCGTTATATTTCCCTCCAGGAGAGTGAAAATTTAGCAGCTGCGAGAACTAATCCCAACTCAGAGGAACCTCAAGAATTGTGCAACTCACTGTCTAGAGGTATCATAAACCTGCTTGACAATGTGGGAGACACCTTCAATAAAGACTCGGTTCTGATCAGTCGCCACCTTCTCCGACTCTTTGAGCTTTGGACAAGCATGGACGAAGCGGCAACCTATATATGTCCACTACTCAAAGACTATCATCCTATATTCATTCCCGATGCATTGGATGTGCTTTGCTTGATGACTAGGGACGAAATGGTAAGGCTGCTACGAGTACAGCAGTACATTCGCAATCGTGTGGCTTCGCACAAGAAAAGCCTGGGTACAATCTTCGATAACCCCAGAAAAAGGTCATCGTTTCCTGCCCAATTCGTCTCTTCTGCTGTGGCTGGTAGCCAGATGTTGATGACCGCTACACTGATTGATAAATCTTCACTGAAGGCCCGAGGCTCAACCCTGTCCGAGCTAGAACGGCTGACAAAAAGGTATGACAGCTTGACACAGTCGTTGAACGACCGCACCTGCACATGTACCATATCTCCTAGCGGCAAAAAGATCACCCATGGTTGCCGAAGATGTCCGGTGTTTTGGCAACGAAAAAAGCTCAAGATCAGCATCCATGAAGACTTTCTCCCATCAACCGACACTGACCAGCGTAATGCCCAACGAGCAGCTATTCTTCTCGAGCTACTTATTCCTAAGTACTTGTCTGCCTATCGTGCAGCAACTTGGCGGTTGTACCTTCTGGGTACCACAGTGTATTCAAGCACCAAAGGCGTTCCCAAACTGCTCCTTGACGATATCACCAATCTCAAAAAATTCTCCCATGAGGCGAATAGGGCCTTCACACTTGCTTCGCATAAAAAATCGTTCCGGCAAACTCACTATGGCAAGTTGAAATTACCAAAAACGCCTGANGAGGCGAATAGGGCCTTCACACTTGCTTCGCATAAAAAATCGTTCCGGCAAACTCACTATGGCAAGTTGAAATTACCAAAAACGCCTGACCAGGTCACTTTTCGTTTTGGAGCCGAAATGTCATACTATGATACTGTATCAGGGCTCTGGGCGGACGAGCTCCCCAAGGTCCCATGGTATCAGCACCTTTTAGGTTTCCGGCTTCCACAGGGCATCTCAGATCCATATGAAACGCCAAGAGGAGTCCTAGACATGCTTGTACATCATCCCTCTTCTTACGAGATCGTAGCAAGCGAATCGATTTGTTCTCAATCCATGTCTGGTAACGATTTCTGTGCTTTCCAGCGAGCAGTTTCTGCGCGAGGTCGACGCTGGCTCGAGATACTGAAGGAAATGGCAGCTTCCAANGATTTCTGTGCTTTCCAGCGAGCAGTTTCTGCGCGAGGTCGACGCTGGCTCGAGATACTGAAGGAAATGGCAGCTTCCAATTTCGACTTCAGTAATCGAGCTACAAATTCTTTCTTCCATCACCTTGCTATGCAGGCCGGCCCAGCTGCATTGGAAGAAGGTATACTGCGTGAAGCTCACGGGGTGTTCAATAGTGAAAGCTTTTGTGATAGACTGAAAGAGCGGCTCGAGGCTTGGATGGATACGATGGACCAGAATCGGAGACAGGTTGATCGGATGAGTACCGTTGTGATATTTAGCCTTCGACTATATCACCTTTGTCCGCAGTCATTTGCAGCACAGGCTCATGAGCTGCTGTTGAGAGTCCGTTCCGTCACCTCAAATTGGATTCTTCAATTACAGCATGAGGTCAGATCAACGCCTGACGGTGACATCGCCGGCAAGGCTGCTACTTTTGCTTTCTGGGCCGCGTTACTTTGCCGCCAAACATTCTGGGGTTGTTTAGGTCATGATGACTTCGAAGCAAATGTGCTCAAAGACGATCCTTTACCTTTCTTCCGATCGTCAATCGCGCTCCAGGAGAACTTACTTGATAGTTTGGATAGGCTGCCCCCTCACTTGCGGAGTCTTCTTAGTCAAGACATGTCTGCTTCTTATCAGATGCGGAGCATTGTCGAGAAGTGGGTGGAGAGCGACATCGGCCTCGTAGAGAAGGCAATCGACGAGACATGGGCCAATGCTAGTGCTCTCGCTAAGAGATCTTACTCCCCTTGGAAGAAGCTCACGGGTAAAAACTCGTGGTGGATTTCGTCTGAAACCGCCCCTACTGGCTCAACAGCTCCACAGAGAGTACATTATCATCTACTTCAAGGTCACCTACTAGTGGACGAAAAGCCTCTGGGTAGACTTCCCCTTGAGATCAGAGATGATGAATCTATGCGGGAGCTTTTTGAGGGGCGACACTTATTAACACGGCCATCCGGACTTTTGGACTATCAGATCCTTACTGAGATGGAAGGACACCAAGTCCATGTTGGAATCAGGGATAGCACAATAACTATCAAAGCTCTGTTCAAGGGCTCTATCCTTCAATTCATCCCGCGTTCCATGCTGAAAGGCCCCATGGGCTGGGATTTACCCACAGATTTAGTTGACGACTGTGTGCATTGGCTGGACTTGACTACCGGAAATCTTGAAATGCGTCGAAAACCACGAATTTGGAGACGTAAGCTATCAAACTGGGTACTCGACATCCGCAAACGAAGAGCCACCAGAAATAGCAATAAACTTACCAGGTCAGGAAAGTCGAGCACGGGAACCAGTCTTGTTGAGCCAAACTCGGAGATTGGTAGGAAAGTCTGCAGTATTTTTCAATACTTTGAAGACTCCAAGAGGTTGACGATTTATCAACCTGCTAATGGGCCGTTGTCCGTTGAGATGAAACGCTTGGAAATCCGATTCCATGTTAATCAGAGAGGTTTATTGTTTTGCCCTCAGCTCAAGACTGAAATGGACCCTCAGCAAGATATTGGAACGCTTCACGGGTTATGCAGTCGACTCACTCTACGCGATACCTCAAACCCTAAACGAAGGAGTGTTATTATCCCAATTGGGAACATTCAATGGGAGAGAGACGGAATCCATGTTGCTGTCAGGATTTCCAACGAAGGAGTGTACGCGAAATACACCCTCAACTCTGTTCTAGGNCTCACTCTACGCGATACCTCAAACCCTAAAAGAAGAAGTGTTATTATCCCAATTGGTAATATTCAATGGGAGAGAGACGGAATCCATGTTGCTGTCAGGATTTCCAACGAAGGAGTGTACGCGAAATACACCCTCAACTCTGTTCTAGGGCGACTGGACTGCCCACCGGAACCGCTTCTTCTTTATCTCAAAGCAACAATACATGCGCTAACGTCCTTCCCACTACCAGATGACTTCACCGGGAAGACAGGAACAGAAGAAGCTCGCCATTGTCTGCTCTCAGCTCGCAGTCAGCCTTGGACTCCTTTGGAGGGCTTTCCACAGAGAATACTGTCTGTCATTAAGTCTTTATCACCAGAAAGAACTCTTTATCCCCCAGGCATCAATCTGTATCAGAAAGTCCGATGGGATCAACATTCGACTTCCACAATCCAACATGAAGACTTGGCTCCTCTAGTCGCTCTAATTGAACGTCGGTCACAGGAGCTAGAGGTGTTTGATGTGACACAACCCCAGCAGGACAATGTGTCATATAACGTTTCTGTGGATCATTTGCGAATGAGAGGCCGCATTCGAAGGCAGCTTTATGAGCGTGTCTGTTGTGATTCTGATTCGACGGTTCTTTCCCAAGCGGCACAAACAGATAGTTTTGTCCCTGTCCGAGACCAAAAGTCATCTGTGAACAGCTGTCGAGTGTATCAGACCACCCGTGCGATGCTGGAATCTGATACTGGCGCATTTCGCCTTCCCAAGCTTGCTCCAATTTTGGAAAAGTGGAACACATTTCGGGGTATTGAGGAATCTTTATCATGTATTGATTTAGCAGCGACTATAGGTGTTGGGGCACCGCAGCTTTGGGGGTCCCTGGTCCAGAAGGCGTATGAAAAAGATCCGACGAGAACTTACGACATCCACTTTTCCCTAGCTTTGTTAGCGTTCGACGACGATTCCGACATGGCTGTTATGATGTGGCTCGTGGCACTGTTCAAAAGCAGTAAATTAAGTCGCATCCAGCCGCCTAATCAAGCCTTATTCACAAACTTCCGCCATTTCGAGGAACCTTCCGAAGATATATTTCTATCGCTAGCTTTGCCAGAATCGTTCAGTTACGAGAAGAGTAGATCCATGCTCAAAGGTGGTCCTGCGAAAGACGCGGCGTCACAAATCACCTCTCACATTCTTAAGATGTGGCCAAATCCGCCTCTATCGAGACAAGAGTTCGAATCATCAGTCAAAGGCCTACCCCTCAGCATCAAGAACTTTAGCCTAAAGAAAACTTGGCAGAGAATCTATCCAGAGCTTCGAAGATTGAAGGGTAATTGGGAGCTGTCTGTCTATCTCCTTCAGCTGGAAAGCGCAGCAGATATGTTGGCAGGCGACCAATCGAAGACGGAGCAAAAGCTATATCAAGACGTCTGGACTTCGAAACCAATACGGTTGAAAAGCAGGAACGCAGAGAGACCCAGGGAATGTTTGACGAGTCAAGTCTTGTTGAACGACTTGCTATCAAGGCATAAAACTTACGATAGGTCTAACTCTCAATCTTGGTTAGAAAAACAAGGCCACTCTTCGGCTGAAAGTTGCAATTCGAATCCCCCCAACCAGGCCCCAGAGTTACCTGTGGCTCGAAAACCGGAACTCAATACCCTGAAAAAGATTATACAGAGACTCACCTCTTCACCCCTTGCTTCAAAACAGGCTTATGGGGAGGACCTTCTAATGTCACTCGCCGCTTTGGCTCTACCACAGCAGAGTCCAAAAGCGCTTTATAGCAGACCACACATAGCTTCAGTCAAGAAAGAGATTACTCGTTGCAGCCAGCTTTTACGAGAGCAACAAGATAAAATCGAGAATTTGGTTTCGCAAGGTGACGAGGGATTCGCGTGGCTTTTAAAAGGCCAGCTCTGGCCTTGCTTCTCACCAGTTGCAATTCTGGAACAGCTAAGAAATGGCAACAGGTCGCGAGTACCTCATGTCTTGATTAATATGATCGTGGAGTATGGGATACTTACTGCGCGCTTTCAGCGTTACATCCGGATAGAAGACGCAATTCTTTGCAGAGATGATAGATGGTTGGAGGAGAACTTTGAGACAGAGGGACACTCCAACTGGAATCCGCTCAAGTATCCAGAATGGCTTCTCCTAGAGATCGACTGCGACATGTTGATCCGACCGATTCAGGTTGAAGTAGCCCATGCTATTATTTCACCACCGTTGATGTCCAATTCTGTCTTACAGATGAACATGGGCCAAGGTTTGCATATGTTACTGACATGTCACACACAAGGCGTAACTGACTATTGTTGTAGGAAAAACTTCATGCATCATGCCCATGGCTGCAATCCTGTTGGCAGACAATGCTCATCTATGCAGATTGGTTGTGCCTCGAGCACTTCTCCTCCAGACAGCACAAGTCATGCAAAGCCGCCTTGGTGGGCTGGTTGGTCGAGAAGTTTGCCACATACCCTTTGCTCGACGATCACCTACCGACGACCAAGCTCTAGAACTTTACCACAGTCTTCACAAAAGGACTCTCACATCAGGAGGCGTCATGTTGTGCTTGCCCGAACACTTACTTTCATTTAAGCTGAGCGGGTTCCAGAAGCTGGCCGACAAGGAAGCAACGAAAGCGCAGAAAATGATGAACATCCAAGCATGGTTGGAGTCATCTAGCAGAGATGTCCTTGACGAGTCTGATCTCACTCTCTCGCCAAAGACTCAACTGATATACCCGAGTGGTATACCCACCATGATTGATGGTCATCCGCTGCGGTGGCAGCTGATCGAAGATATGCTATCGTTGGTTGAATCTCATGTACCTCAACTTCAGGCCAGGTTTAAGGATGGGATACAGATATGGCGACGACACCAGGGCTTTCCTGTCATTCATCTCTTACGTCCTGAGGTTGAAGATCATCTCAACGCTCTTCTAGTGGATGATGTCTGTCATGGGCGGCTCTCATATCTTCAGTTCAAAGCCGATACAAGCCCGCATACCAAAAGAGACGTCAAATTGGTACTTTCAACTACTCAACCGTCCGCATCCGTTTGGGAAAACGCAATTGGGTCGTTGACTGATGAGTCCGTTGGCAGAAAGACCCTCTATCTTCTTCACGGGCTTATTCCCCAGCGGCTGCTGATTCTCTGTCTAAAGAAGTCATGGAATGTTCAGTACGGCCTTCATCCGGACAGAGCTCCCATTGCAGTGCCATTCGAAGCCAAGGGAATACCTTCGCAAACCGCAGAGTACGGCCACCCAGATACGGCGCTTGTTCTTACATGTTTGAGCTTTTACCATGCTGGTTTGACTAAATGTCAACTTCTTCAGAGTCTCCAATTCATTAGCAACTCCGAAGATCCCTCCTCACACTACCAACGCTTGACGTCCTCACAACACCTTCCTGAAGGCCTTGAACATTGGAACTTGTTAGAGATGGACAACGAGGCTCAGGTCACTATGCTTTGGCGACATCTAAGGTTCGAGAAACATGTGGTTAACCATTTCATGAATAACTTTGCCTTTCCACAACACGCCAAACAGTTTGGACTCAAATTTCAAGCTTCAGCTTGGGACATCCCCCTGCTATCCGGGAGTGTGAGAAGGCAAGGTATGACAACAGGCTTTAGCGGAACCAATGACAACAAAAAGATCCTGCCACGTACGATTCGTCAAGACGATCTCCCCACTCTCATACAAACCAACGCTGAAGTCTTGGTACATCTGCTGGAACCACGCAACCAAAAATGCTTTCAAGCTATTGACCAACACGGACGGCATCTGAATGAGATTGGGATACTTAATCTACTCCGAAACAAAGGGATCAAGATATTGATAGACGCGGGTGCCCAGATCCTCGAGATGGAGAACCACCAGCTTGCTGCTGCCTGGCTTGACGTCTATCCTGACGCCCAGGGCGCGGTATATTTCGATAATAGCAGCCGTATCATGGTACGAGCTCGTTTTCAAAGCTCTCCCGTGCCGCTCCTAGCTAGTCCCTTTGCAGACAATCTCAACAAATGTGTAGTCTATATCGACGAGGCACACACGCGCGGGACTGACTTGAAGCTTCCGACCTACGCCCAGGGAGCTGTTACATTGGGCATTAGTTCGACCAAGGACCAGATAGTGCAAGGTAAGTGCGTAAAACTATCAGCCGACCGTATCACACTAACCAGAATAGCTGCAATGAGACTGAGACAACTCGCGACAACACAGTCAATCTCATTTGTTGCCCCGCCAGAGGTGTATACAAGCGCCTTATCTCTTCGATCCACCTACAATTCAAAGATTACAGCGTCGCAACGATTAAATTCTACTGACATTGTCCATTGGCTCCTGGAGCAGAGTTGTGAGGCCAGTGACAATATGATGTCCTTGCACATCGCCCAAGGGTTCGACTTTTGCAGACGTACAGATGCTCTATTGGAGTTCAGAAAGTCCTCACAGAACCAAAAGAAGAGAGAAAAACTCCTGCAAGAAACTCAGCAGCCCGAGGGACATACACTGGAACAGCTCTACGGACCAAAGCAGGAAGTAACGTCAACCGGCTTGAAACCGTTCAATTCTACACATGTACAAAGCGTCGTGAAAGAGCTACATGGGCTGGAGGCGGGTTTGGTCAAAGACCAAAGGCGAGCGTGTCGCTCGGCCTTTGATGAGGTTGAGCAGGAGAGAGAAGTTGAATTTGAGGTTCACCAGCTTCGTGAGAAGCAGAACCCTACGCATCTTACAGCACTTGAATTTCCGGGCCTCGACAATGCCCTAGTTCAGTTTTGTGAGAAGTCTGAAGTAGAGCTGTCCAGCCTGCATTTTATCCAAGCTCTTGACTTGGTCGGCGATACTCATCTCGGACTTAAGTATGGCATTCAGGGAGCTTCTTCGAGTCTGTATGTCTCCAAAGAGTTCTCTAGAACAGTTCAAACCCGGAAGGCTGATGATCCTCGTTGTCTTACGGTATGTCCTCCAGCAATTCACTTCAGACGAAAGATGCTAACGATGTACATATAGCGACCAGTTGAATGGATACTCTGGAGACCTGCGGACGAAATTGCCTTGATCGTCGTTCCTGAGGAGGCTGAGCTCCTTCTTCCAAAACTCCGTAGGATACAAACCCCCACGACGTTTCTTCTTACATACACAGCCCCACTTACAAGACCTCTTTTGGAGGTTGGTCACCTTGGCTACTATCCTGTGCCAACTCCTAAGAAGGAACTTATCATCCCTTCTTGGCTGAGTATTGAGATTGGTCTAATGGCCGGTCGATTGTATCTTCCTTACGATCAATATACGCAGCTACGCAGCTGTCTTGAAGTTGAGGAAAGGGCAGAGCCTTTGGTGGTCACCGATGACGTTCTTCGCAACAGGAAACATATTCTTCCCAATTTTGGCATTATAAACGCTAAATCGCTTGCAAAGTTCCTGACTGAATGGCTCGCACATCGGTCTCGATCAGCCGATATCATGTATACCCCTATGGGGTACCTGATTCAAAATCGTGATCTTCCCGAGAATCATCCCTTCTTCACTTCAAAACCCAAATCGAGGGCTATAGAAACCAGATCATTGACTACTCACGAAGAGCCGATTAAGAACCCAAATTCCTTCGAAGTCTTTTATAGTGATGACGAAAGCGAATGGAGTGATGGCGGAGGCGAGGTTGATAATCTGACACTGGCCAAGGATAGTGGGGTAGAGAGCATGGATGGACTTGTAATGATACCGTAATGCATTGTTTTCTACAGAGAAGACGACCTAACGTACGCGATAAGCTTGCCGGTCAGATAAGCATGCCGGTCAAAAATCCCTCAACCTTGCATATTACTATCTGATCAATTGATTCTCAATAAAATAATATGTCTCAATCTCATAAAGAGGCTCAAATCAATCTTGCACTCCAGGCCTATCAAGCAGACCTGAAATTAAGTCTGCGACGAGCTGCAAAACTCTATAATGTTAACTTCTCAACTCTCCAAGCCCGATATAATGGCATCCCTTCACGTCACGATTGGGTTCCAACGCAACGGAAACTGAGTGATCTAGAGGAAGAGGTTATAGTCCAGTATATCCTTGACCTAGATTTGCGAGGCTTTCCTCCCCGACATCGCGATGTTGAAGAAATGGCGAATCGACTGCTTGCTGACCGTGACGCGTCACCAGTTGGCAAGCGCTGGGCTATCAATTTTGTTAAGCGGCAGCCACAGCTTAAGATGCGTTTTCAAAGGAAATACGACTATCGTAGGGCCGGCCAAATGCGAAGACCCGACTATTATTCGCAATTGGTTTCGGCTTGTGGAGAATACAATTGCCAAATATGGCATCCGATCAGATGATATCTGGAACTTTGATGAGACCGGCTTATGATGGGCAAGATATCAAGCGGTATGGTTATTACCAGCTCAGAAAGGCGTGGAAACCCGAAATCGGTCCAGCCTGGAAATCGGGAATGGGCTACGGTAATCCAAGCGATTAATGCAAAAGGTCAGGCGATTGATCCATTCATTGTGGTTGCAGGCGAATATCACCTTCAGAACTGGTATGAAGGAAGTAACCTCCCGACCACTTGGGTTATCGCCACAACCGAAAATGGCTGGACAAATAATGAGACGGGCCTCGACTGNAAGGTCAGGCGATTGATCCATTCATTGTGGTTGCAGGCGAATATCACCTTCAGAACTGGTATGAAGGAAGTAACCTCCCGACCACTTGGGTTATCGCCACAACCGAAAATGGCTGGACAAATAATGAGACGGGCCTCGACTGACTAAAGCACTTTGACCGGGCTACAACTAACCGATTAACTGGTCCCTATCGCCTTCTGATCCTTGATGGTCATGAAAGTCACCAGTCAGCCGATTTCCAGGTATATTGTGAGAAGAATAATATTATTACACTCTGTATGCCGCCTCATTCATCACACCTACTTCAGCCTCTTGATGTAGGGTGCTTTGGGCCGCTGAAAAAGGCCTATGGTCGAGAAATAGAGCATCTGATCAGATGCTTTATAAGCCACATTACTAAGACCGAGTTCTTTCCTGCCTTTTATGCCGCCCACCAAGCTGCTATCACAAAGAGCAATATTAAGGGAGGTTTTAGAGGAGCTGGGCTTGCTCCCTTTGACCCAGAAACTGTCATCTCAAAGCTTGATGTACAGCTACGGACTCCAACGCCTCCTGTCGAGGTTATAATACCATCAACCCCTTGGACTTCAAGGACCCCAAAGACAGTACTAGAGGCCCAATCGCATTCTAAATATCTGCAAGGAAGGATCAGAAATCACAAAAGCAGCTCCCCTGAGTCAATGATTCAAGCTGTTAAGTTTTTTGAGAAGTCAACAACTAATCTTATGGATAAGATGGCCTTACTATATACGAGGGAATCAACAACTCGAACAGCAGAATAAGACAGTAGGGCGGCGCCGAAGGGGAAGGAGGACTACAGTACAGAAAGAAGGGGCTTTAACTATAACGGAAGCATCACAAGCACTTGATCAGATAGATATTGATGCGCAGGTGACAGCTGAATCCTCAAGAGGTGGTCAAGGAAGGTCACAAGGATCAAAGCCTCGGCAATGTAGTATTTGCGGAAAGACCAGGCATACTGCAAGGACCTGTCAAGAGCCAATTGAGGTCAATCGGGAATTATATAGCAATTAATTTTAATTGATCAGATAGGTTGTGGTGTTTTTATTTCACTTTTTAAGTCTTCAAGTGTAGATTGGTGGAGCACTCGCTTATCATGCACGTTAAGCCATGATGCTTGCTTGGCCCCGTAACAGAGCCAGGCTCTTCTAGTCCTATATATCCCTTCATCCTTCTCCCTTCATATCGACTTCTCGTACGTAAGATATGCCAATATGCATGTCTGGCTGGAGAAACTGTCACTCACCTTGCCAAAAGACATACCAGAATAGACCCAGAAACTCGACGCCGTCTGGTAGAAGAGGCCAAAGGGATACCGAATATGCTACAAAGCCAAGCCGAGCTGAGCTATATCTTGCTATAGGGCACACTAAAAGCGCACCAACCTGTACGTGAATGTTTACCAAGAGAAATGGTATTGTGTTGAGCGTGCCTAAAGGGTTAAAGTGAATGTGATGAGCAGCAGCAAATATGTTGATTGATTGTTGTTGTTGTTTTCGTGCGTGGTATCGAATCCATTGATTACTAACGCAGTAGTTTCCTGAGGCCGTGAAGATGATGCCTACCTTGCGATAGATGGCCTGTGCCATGCTGCCCAAACTTACGTGATAGAAGCACCACGGGCTTTCTCACGACGCTCAGAGCATAGAATAACCAAAGAGCGCAGTCGTCGACTGTAGTTGAAGATCGGGCGATGTGTAGTTGGAACTCTGAAGAATTCAAGCCAATCAATATCTCCAGGCGATCCTGGCGGACGTGCATACCTGCATTTTGTGGATAAAGACCAATACTCTCTCCAGGATAGTGACGGGAGCAACGTCCGTTGGGACAACGTCATTTTTAAGAAAGGATTTGATGTTCAGGATATTGACAAGCTAGCGGAGGAGGTGGTTGGAAAGATCCTGCGCCAGTTAGAGAGGAAGTATTCTGTAGGCGAAATATAAATTGGCCCGGGTCTTAATAAGTTCTGGTCGACTTCACATTAAAACCTGTTGTTCGAGGCCCTTTCATCATACACGATTTATGCAAATCTTCACATCAAACTAGAAGCACCATATCATTCCAGTGTGTAGGAGATGTCTATCAACATGGATGAAGGCGATGATAGGTCGCCATCGAAAGTCCGCAAAGCCGTAGGCTGATCTGTTCCGAAGTGAAAACGCAAGAATACGGGGAGCATGATGGTAAGCCCTTATTATTTCCCTAGCGCCAATAGCATCTCAGTACTTCACTATCTAAGCCTGAAAAACCTATAGTTCGATAGATGAAACTCGACTGTATTCGCTCAACAAGGTATCATATCGGCATCTTCAGCGTTGCCTCTGGGTCCGTTACAATTCCCCACTCTCCTCCTCTCCATGAACTTGAGAGTGGCCAGTACCAGCGGCTGCGTTGAGCCAATCATTGATTGACAAAAAATTTTAAGCCAAAGTTTTCCAACGCTTTTTGACTCCAGCTGAGGTTTTTGAGAGACGTAATAGATGATTGTTGTTGACTTTAGGTCGCGTCTGACGCCTGGCTGCATCGATTTCGAAGACCATTGTCGATGGTAGGTCATCTTGCCTTTCAGTAAGGCCGACAGAAATCGCCGGGCAAGAGAGTGGACCGCCAAGGCTGGTATGGAGCTCGAATGGGCTTCCGGACTCGAGGCGAAAACTGGCTCCTCCACACATGTCTGTCCTGTGTTGCTCGCGTAGTCTCAGAATTTCACCCTTAAGGGAGGCCACCTCTCCTTCACATCTTTCAAGGCTGGCCAAAAGCTTCCATTCACGAAGCCGAGCCATTCTTTCGGTCGTCCTTCTAATCCGGTTTTCCTTCCCCGTCACTTGATCGCAAACTTTGCAATTTTTTGTTTCATCTTGCCGCCCATACACGAGCTTCAGTCCGCAGGTCTCTCCGATGCGGTGCTCTTTGTTGCATTGTTCGCGAAACCTGCCCCACCTCCAATTGCCGCAAGCCCAGACAACCTGGTCAAAGTAACACGTCGTGAAAAGCTGAGTGAGGTAAAGCGAAACAGAAGAAGATTTTAGCTTGGAATGGGCATTTTTTGAGCCTGGCTGCGGGGGCTCTTTGCTTATCTATTCAACCAAAAGCTATTGATCAAGACTTTTCGAAATTTAATGGTGATTCTGTTTCAGTGGGCGCGAAATTCAATTTCGCGCTCTTTCGTCGATCGACAGGGGATGATGTTACTGGCTACCTGTCGTATGAGAAATCACACAAGACCCACTAATCATCAACAATGTCTTCGCCAACCGACGAGCAGGGGTGAACCAACAGAACGTAGTAGTAGCAAACATCATCGTACGTAAGCGTTGAGTCGGATGAAGGGAAACTGTGCCCCCCCGCTCTTATCACGTCGGTGCCTTCTTCTTGCCTGATCTTGGGCCATGGCGCAGTCACCCACTTGTAAAAGATTAGAATTGTTCCATTCACCTCCTTCGGTGGTTGGTTAGGGTTACCTTATAAAGTGGAGTGAAGGTTCTTCAATACCATAATTGCTCTCCGCCCACTCTCGACACTCACGACTTGGCAAGTGACGTAGGTCCGACGGCTCAGTGTTGGCTTGGCATGATGATATTGGGGGAGAGTGGGGGGAGGCAACATGATACGGAGCATTGGCGGATCAGGAAGGAAGTCGCACACAGCTAGCCACAGATCGGGATAGTAGGCCCGATGCATTCTGGCGTTCATCACAGAGTAACTTAGGATATGGAACCTTTCGCAGAGTCTTGGATGAGACCAGTATAAGCTGCTTATTCTACTGGGCAGGTTAGCCATACACAAACTACTGTTCTTAGCTTCGAAGACTGCAAGAACCAACAGACACGGGAGACCTAACCCAGAGCTACCTGAAACATTGTTTAACCCTGGAAGATATCTATTTCATTGTCAGTGCCATTAATTAAAAAACGAGGACCCTCTGGTGTGCTCGAAGCAACATCCGGCGAGCATTTGTGGCAAGAATTGACGGTCTGAGCTAATACATGGTTACCCACACCTACGTTCTAAAAGCGGTTGTGACGGTGGGATTGCTCAAGCGCTAACGAAGGGAGCTGTGGATCCGGGTTTCCGGGGAGGAGTTCCGAGGTTCCGAGTCACATCAGGTCATGGACCAGCCATGAGATATGCCGCGTTCCTTTTCCTCCTCTCTTTCTTCTCTCCATGGTTTAGCGAATGGCTCTCGTTTTTGACAAAACCCAGCGCTTTTCTTACACGAGAGCCCATGCTAACCTTTAGAGTTCATATTAAGTAAGTTGAGTAGCTTTTCAGAAGCCGCAAACCGCTTGCCAAATCAGCCTTGAGGAATAAGGTATGATATAGGGTAATCGCAGAGAAGAGTGCCAAATCTTTCTGTATAACGCTCTACAGTAGCAGTTTCGCAATTGCTGTCAGTGTCGGGATAGTGTGTCCGTTATGTGACTAGTAATGCAACCTACAAAGGGCAGAAGGACTTGTTTGTATTTTGAAAGAGAAAAGTAAAATTTTATTTAGAGCGCACGGACTAGGTGATCGCCCATTGCAACCTCAGCACGGCGGCTGATTTAAAATCGGCCAAGGGGCCTCAAATGCCTCCCAGCAGTATGGATAACCTATTCTTTCTTGATTAATCCGCAAACCCAACAGGATAACATAGATTTTCCTTTTTCACCAGCCACTTTTTTAATCCAGTGTGATTGTGATTCGTCGTAAGTTTGGCCTCCCAATCGGAAAGGTCACGCTCCTCCCTTCGAACCCACCAAGATTCATAGTCGGGGCAGAAGTGATTATTAACTAGGAGAGACCATGCTTTCCTCCATCTTCGCTTCGACTCGTTGTCGCCAAACGGACGATCTTCTTCTAAGATAGACACATAGTCGTTCCTATAATATGATAATAATTCCTTCCGACCGAGGGTAAGGCTTAACAGGTGAGCGGCCTGATCAAACTCTTGTATCTTTAGAGGAAAGAGACTTTCAAGTTCCGATTCAATGCTTTTGAGCATTTTCTCCACTCGATAACCCTCAACAGCCCCAGCAAGAAGAGGAAAATCTGCTTTATTTGAAAAAAGGAAGGGTCTATGCCGAGGTTGACGAGGCTGGTAACAACCTTCGCAGGGAAGAATGAGTCGGTATCGTCACGCAAACCATCACGCAACGAATTGAGGTTTGCGTGGGGCGATAGATGTCGAAGCGAAGGAAGAACATCAAGTAACCCACTATTCAAAATATGCGATCGTCCCCATTGACAAATGATGCTATTTAGGGGAATTTCGCCCCAAATGAGAATCTCAGTATTGTAAATGTCTTGGCGTCCCACGCCGATCTTCGAGCGTAAACTATTGCATCTCAGATAACTCCCTGGCGCTAACTTCCACGGGTCCACAAGAAATATCGTAACATCTTCCTTATCAGAATGCACTCAGAATGCAATACTGAGAGCGCGGAGGAGACCGTCTGTCACAGAGATGAAGGGCGTGGGTATACGATTTTCACGTTGCGCGTGCCTTGTAACGTGATTTTGGAGCTTGCGCAATGTCAAGGAGTCGAACGCTGGAAGAGGAAACAACCTTGCTCGAAGGTTTTCCTGAGCTTCTTGTGGTGACTCGTAATGGACGACTCTATAATAGATAGGTCTTTGGAAGGAACTCGCTGGGTGTTGCTTATGCACCTGAAATGATGATTGTGATTTGTGAGCACTGGGCCGAACAGGGATGACTGTGATATGGGATGCCACTGGGTTGCCTATTTCTTCTTCCACTTCGGAGATATCATAATACCTCGGAGCTTGATGCGTATCCTTATCAAGGATAAGCCTAGAAAAGGCATCTTGCAACGGTTGCACGTCCATGTTGTAGCCGGGTAACGGACGCAAAATTATTCATTTCAGGCAATGAGGCACGGCGGTATGTTCTTCAGCTGCTATTGGAATAAATCCTGGTGAATTTGGCGGATGTGTTAGGAGGCTGATGCAACGAACGGCCTGCGTCATAAGGGCGGGGTTAAGTATTACGTGATGAGCGCACCCCCGCGATTGGTGGGGCCAAGTCTTTGTCAAGGGTTAGGACCAGAGGAGTTGTGCTTTCACTGGCGCAATCGTTAATCCGGTATATGTAAGATGACCTAGGTAGTTGAATGTGGTTTCCGCCTAAAGGAGGCAGTCAGCGTACCTTCTATGAAGAGAAAAGACCGTGAAGCAAACGCAAGCCGTATACGACCTGGGTGAGAGCCTGGAGCCAAACGAGTCTGTATCAAGGATTTAAAGCATTAGACTGCAGGGTTATAAAGGTGGCGGAGAATGCTAATTTTGCAGGGAACGTGCTTCGTTACTTGAATATGATAAGTTACGATTTTGCTACAGGTATGTCAAGGAGTATACGTCGTCTTACACGAGATACTTGCAAGAGAATATCAGCGGGAAAAACCCATTCATGAAAATGTGCGAAGCCTGCAGTATAAGAGGAGATGAAGCAGGCGAGATACTCTGAAAACGCATGCACCTTGAACATCCATAATGTCCCGAGTTACAAATGTCTGTATAATCCAGCAATCTATGTCTTAAAGTCCATCATTAGTAATTTCACCTTTATAGCGCATCATACAGAACTTTTTACGAACGCATTTTGGGAGATCTTGGTTCTGGGTTGGGATCGTTAAATCATAATAAACTACGGTTTTCTGCCCTCACGACTACTATAATTTTGAAATATAGACAAACTCTTCTTGGGTGAGTCAAAGAGTGCACATTACTTCTGTTCAAAGTTCGTGGTTGATTGGGACTCGGTTTGTTGCATGGCTGAGCCTATACTGCCTGGATTTCATTCTAATGCGGCTAAATTTAGGCCCTTTTCTGCCCTTCCTTGCTCCAACTCCAAAGGCAGGTGTCCGTCTACCCTTCCACTCCTCCATCTGTTCCAACCTTCGTATTCCCTTCTGACCACCGGCAACCAGATAAGTCAGTACAGTACCACTCCGTCCTGTTTTCTTACTTTCTTGACACCCGAGTATTAGAAAATTAACTGACATCATCCTTTTTGCCTGAACCTAACGAACACCCCGTATTAGCCTAGCAGACATACGGAGGATAGATAATCAAGCAACGACCCACATGACCTACCCAAATGCAGAAGCACTCTTTGATAACAGACGCCTTACCTTGCGCCTTTCTCATTTTTGAAATATTTTATTTTAACCGGGGCAGGCCCGTATCAATAGGCAGTCTGTGATGATTTTAAAGGCAATCGTATGCTAATGTATGATGAGGTGGCGGTGCATCTAAGCTTAGAGGTTGCCGCCTTCATTCCTGAACTGTGTGCATCGATGAACATGATCTAGACTAGTTCACCGTCACCCCGTACACCCCCCCACCCCGCACACCTCAACACCATCGACGCGTCATCACAGCATATTACTTCAATAAAATCTAGAATTATCAAATAAAATCCGTTTTTTTTTCGTCTATAGATATGGAGCCAGCGATATCAGATTATGAATATAGAATGAAATTAGCGGTTGGGGATCAAAGCATCCTTGGTTTGAGGGCTTCGGCGCGAAAACACTCGATCAAGCTCTCGACATTGAAAGATCGTTGCGCCGGAAGTCATGACATCAAAACCGCTCGTCAGAAGGACTTGTCGCTGACTGCTGAGCAAGAGAAGGACCTAGTGAACTATATTCTTGAGAGAGAGAAGGCATTCCAGCCTCTGACGAAGCAGGAGATCCGCGACTTTGGACAGGCCTTGTCGTCGGTCAACGGGCAAGTGTCCTACCTTGGCAAGAACTGGGTCGACAGATTCGNCAAGAGAAGGACCTAGTGAACTATATTCTTGAGAGAGAGAAGGCATTCCAGCCTCTGACGAAGCAGGAGATCCGCGACTTTGGACAGGCCTTGTCGTCGGTCAACGGGCAAGTGTCCTACCTTGGCAAGAACTGGGTCGACAGATTCGTCAAACGCCATCCGGATATCGAAATGAAGCCATCAAGAGTCATAGATGCCGCTAGGAAACGAGCTGTTACGAAAGAATCACTTAAAGAATACTTTGACGGTCTTTCTTGGGTCATCAACGAGAAACGCATCACAAGACGGAACATATACAATGTCGATGAGACAGGGATGCANTTTCTTGGGTCATCAACGAGAAACGCATCACAAGACGGAACATATACAATGTCGATGAGACAGGGATGCAGCTAGGAGAGACTAACGGCAGCACAGTCGCCGGAACGGTCATGACTTCGATGTCAGAGAAGATACAGTCCGACTGCTCGACTTGGGCGTCAATAATCGAGTCAGTATCAGCAGACGGTCGTCGTCTTACGCCGTGTGTCGTTTTTACGGGCGAGAACCTCCAGGGACAGTGGTTTTCTGCCGATTTTCCTCATTGGAAGTACGCTGCGAGTCCTTCAGGCTGGTCCAATAGCGACATCTTTGTCCGTTGGTTCATGAAGGTATTCATACCGGAGACTCAGCCGTCAGACCGGTCACAATGGAGACTATTAGTCCTGGACCAACATAAGACACACATAACGGCAGAATTGATGAAAAAGGCGTGGTTACACAAGATTTGGCTCACTTGGTTACCGACACATTCATCACATATTACTCAGCCTCTTGATGTTGCCGTATTTGGGCCGTTAAAAACGTACTATCGCCAGTTGACCAGATCTTGGGCCTCATACGAAGCAACACCACCACATCAACAACAACAATTCCTACACGCTTATGAGAGGGCTTCATTGAAAGCTCTGAGCTCAAGGAATATAATGAGTGGTTTTTCAACATCAGGGTTATATCCTATCGATCTACAACGAGCGATAGGAGCGTTGCAGCCCAGAGAGAAGAAACGCAAGCGATTTGAAGCCCTTACGCNTGAGAGGGCTTCATTGAAAGCTCTGAGCTCAAGGAATATAATGAGTGGTTTTTCAACATCAGGGTTATATCCTATCGATCTACAACGAGCGATAGGAGCGTTGCAGCCCAGAGAGAAGAAACGCAAGCGATTTGAAGCCCTTACGCCGCCAAAGAAGCGGCAGGTAGTTGCCGATAACCTCTGGAGTACGCCCCAAGGAAGTGCTGATCTTCAAAAACAGATGGAAGACGCGATTTATCGAGGAAATGTCGCGATTCGTGACTTCAAGTGTATTATGAAGAAGGCAATGAAGACTATCGACCAGAAGAACAGCCAAATACAACGCCTAGAGGAGGAAAAGGCTATACTGAAGGCGTCAGCCGCAGCAAAGGAGCCCACCGGCCGAGTCCCTGTTCAATTTGACCCCAACCTGGCTTTCCCTGAAGTTGAACAGATCATAACGGCTCGTGATCGGGCTGAAATAAATACATTACATCGGCTTGAGCAAAAGAAGAAAAAAACCACTCCAAAGGAGCCGAAAAAAAAACAGAATGAAGATACGGTGTTTGTCAGTTAGTTTGCAGATTCTCAGGAAGATCGAATAAATACACATAATTGTAGAATTAATTGAAGTCATCTACATATTCCTGTTGTGATGTTATCATGGTGTGCGGGGCGGGGGGGTGTACGGGGTGACGGTGAACTAGTCTAGCTTGTAAGATTATGGAACAGTTCCGCGCATGCCAATACCAGGGTCATTTCGCCTCGGTAACTGTTGCCAATCGCCAAAGCTCTCTGAAGAGGCAGGCCACGCGAGTTGCGAAGCAAAATTCGTTCTCTTATTCTCCAACTCGGGTGTGTCTAAACCTATTGTCGCGAATGCATTAAGTCTGGATATTGACATGTGAGATGCGTAAAATAAACCTATCCCCTTTTTATTCATCGCATCTGTAATCAGCTAACGTTATCTGCATTCTTTACTTAATTTTTCAATCGGTGAGGTGTGGTGGAAGTCTTCCACTGTGCTTATCGTAATACTATATTTCAGGTCGAAATTACTCAGTATCCTGGGAAATACTCTCCTAAGGCTTGGCGTTCAATCTATTCTATTCTCAATCATTGTATTCTCTATATACTAATTCGGGTCTACCCCATGCAACTACTAGCACCTTTTAACTTTGTATGTATTTATAAATCGGGACTACTAAACTCGATTTCAGTCATTGCAGGTAGGGTTTATACAGGAGGTGGATAGTCCAAGCTGCTTTGAAACCACTGAATATCAGCGACCTGACAGGCATACATTCAGTTTTGGCACTATCAGATATGCTGGAGATTATTGTTTTATAGTATAAGCCTACACTATTTTCAAACAATACTACACCTAGAAGAATCTTAGAAAAAGAGATGTTTAAATTCCATTGCAAAAGGCTGTCATACTCCATTAACGATTGTATAAAAATTGTTCTATATGGAACGTAAGAAATAAGTTTTAGGTGAAGATTACAGTAGAAAGTGCATATAAAGTAAGAAAGCTAAAGTTTATATTAGCATGCATGAGTACTGCACCTGGATATCGTCGATGAAAACGGGAATGGTAAGTCACCATAGTATGGATGTACGGCAACAGACCGAAAATAGACATATACGTGGGACGCGGATAGGGGAATGCAACGATTAGAGGTACATGAGGACGAGGAATAAAGGGCTAAGGTTCAAAGGAATTCAAATACCAAGGTATGTTTATTACCAAAGCAAACGTGTACTTTATGCCCACATAGGCGTGAATACCCAACGAAAGCCAATTCTCAAGACCTTTGTAGTCACCTAACTTCACCCGTGGGCTCATCCTGTATATATGTAGGTAGAGCCAGGGGCGGAATCTCTAAAGCATCTAACACTTTGCAGGTTTGACGCAATCTCCGAACTGATAGGCTGTATTAGTAAGTGCCGCCAATTATGAACTTGAACGTACTGCATTACGAATAAGACCTTCTTTGCAGAAGCAGCCACTAACACACTGCATGGTACAAACCTGGGGCTTGGGGTAGTCGCAGGTTTTGGGGCATGCTGGACCGCAGCTTTGGTAATGCTCACCCTGTAAATTGTATCTAACACAACTGAATAGCTCAAGCACAATCAATACCTTCAGGCTTGCATTTCTGGGCAGATGAGGCAGGAACGGCTAGAATGCCAGTAGCAAAAAGGGCTACAAGTGAGATGCAGCACTTCATTGTAAATGTGTTACAAGACCTTTGATATATTGAGCGGTGAGTGAAGTACCGTATTGAGGTATACTGGAATAGAAGGTTACAGGTTGCTCTCGAGGGGGCAGGCCTTATATACTGGTTGTTTCTTTTACATTCACATGCAAGTCCGCAAGCTTCCCTTCATAACGCCACGTTCTAGATTTCCATACAGGACGTGCCGTAACATTCGATGTCTTAGGATCCACTTATAGCAAGAAAGGCTTCGGAAGACTATGAATTAACTGAGTGAGAAAACAGCCTCATGCAGTGGAATCATCCAGCTCAGGTAATAAATCAGCGTCCAAAAATGACAACGTCTATTTGAATCCCAAGACTTCCGATAAGCCGCTAATAAGTATTAAATGAGCAGCTAGAACAATTCAATTGATACAAACTGAGCACATTTCTCGTTATTGGTACTCCTTGATTCAGAGCTGTGGAGTAATTACCACAGCTGCACATTCTTAGTGGCCGGGCGGGCCGAGCCATCGATCAAAAGCCGATGCTAACCCTAGCTAGTAAAAGCTTGATTTGCTAAGAGCTGGTATAAAGTTAATATCGACTATCAAGGCTATTATTCCCCCAGGCTTTTCTACTAACTAAAACATAGTAATAGGGTTTGGTTGGAGATGTAGAGAGAAATCGAGATACAAATAGAGATATAAGAGATATGACTAATTGGCTTGGAGAAGAGACCTGAGGTGTATCGTAACAGATGCAGAGCGATTGAGCGTCAAGGTCAAGCTGTGGCATGTCGGCCACTTCAGGACCAGAGCCTATGGATGTAGATATGGCTGGATACGCAGGTCTCCACTCGCCCAAAAGCCAATTACGTATATCAATGCGAAACCGTCTGTTACGTTCTAAAGGAAACTTTTAAACGAGGTAATGAAGAAAAAATGATAACCAATAATAATCAATGCCATGCATGATGAGCAAGTGCCCCAAAATTCCATTAACCCTACACCTAACAGCTTGGTAGTTCAGGTCTCAGCCACGCAGTACCGGTACCGTATATCACAATTCTCGAATGAAGCTAGGGTTGTTCTTGACATTACTGCTCTCCAAAATCATCCGAAAACAAGCCTCAGGCACGCCGCAAGTATTTGTAGAGCATATGTGAGACGTTTGAAAGAGCCCTGTTTTTCCTCATGTTGTTTATATTGCGCAGTAGTACAGGGTGAAAAGTATATTTACATGGACCTTGGGTTTTCATTGTTGAGAAGACAGTTCATCTCGGGTTTATTTCTCTAGTTGATTTCGTCTAGGACTGTAAACTTTATATCTAGGACTGTCAGACTAACAGTCTGAATCCTGAAGATAAGGGGGATTCCCAGTTTTCCAACACCTCATCAAGGCATGTGGCTGCAAGCAAACTCCACTCCAGGACCGTTCTCGGCCAATCGTAAAACCCCAATTTGATGACGTAAGGATAAGTGCGAAATGACAATACGGGCCGCCCGCGGCTCGTTTCTCAAAGAGAACTGGGAACTGGGGCTATGCTCAACTGATGCGAAATCGTAGATTCATTACACTGATCATCACAACAATCTCTTCATTCTTCCCTCATATGCCATAGTTTTTCTTTGCCCTTTCATTGTACGAATCATTGCTTGTATCCGCAAACCCCTCCTTCTCTTCACTCTCGACGCGTGCATACCTGACCGCGTCAAAACGCCACAATGGGCAATCGCAAGAGATCGCAATCTGTCGTGGAGGAGAACCGCGCTTATTGCCCTTTTAGGATTTCTTACGCGACAGATCCTTCGCGCGCCGATCAGGAACGTCATAAGAACAAGAAGCAGAAGTGCGAACACCAAGATGACGATAAGCGGGTTCAACTTCAAATTTCTCCCTTCACCCCAACCGGCAGCTTCAAGACCCACAACACCATGGATCTACATTATATGGTCGAACCTAGGAAACAATGGCAAGATATGACGCGCTATAACAGCTTTGTCCGTGAGTATCCGATGAAATCTCGCCTTCTTCAGTATGGCTGATTCTTGACAGTCAACAACGTCAAGTATTACAGCGAAGGGTTCGTTCAGGTTGCCAACGAGTTTACCATTGAGCAACAAAAGTCTCAACGTGATGGCAAAGGTAGTTTTGAGAAGAACAATGATGACTGGGTCGCGCGCGTCCTCGAGATTCGTGCTTCCGATGAGCATCACGTTTACGCCCGCGTCTACTGGATGTACTGGCCCTATGAGCTGCCTCGCGGAACCCATGACGGCAAGAAGACTGTGCAAGGTCGCCAGCCGTACCACGGCGCTAAGGAGCTGATCGCCTCCAACCACAGTATGTTCTAGCATACTGATCGATATTATGCTGTGCTGCAGCGCGTCTAACCGACTTTTCTAGTGGATATCATTAATGTTGTCAGTGTTACAGGACCCGTCACCGTCAATCAATGGATTGAGTCCGATGACGAGGAGATTACAGACGAGCTTTACTGGCGTCAAGCATATGACTGCCGTACCTCGGAGCTTTCCGTATGTTGCGTGGTACCTCCTCATCTTGACTCCGCAAGCGCTAACATGCATATAGTCGGTTGAACTCATATGCAAATGCCAAACTCCCGCCAACCCCGATAAGACCCTTATAGGATGCACGAGCTCGGAGTGCGGGAAATGGATGCATCAGGAATGTATGGCCCACGACATTCTCATGCAAGTATACGAACGACTGGGAACCGATAAACCTCATCGAACCGAGGGATCGATGGTGGAGAAAAAGGAGCTCGAGGAGGCAACGGATCCTCTACCGCCCGTCGATGTCGAGGAGCAGAAGACCCACTCTACGGTCAATGTCCGGGATGGGGCAACTCAAGTCAATATCCACGTCAAGAAGGCTGTTCGCAAAAGGCTTCGTGAGACAGAAACCCCAACAGCTGGGCCAAAGCCCTCTAGGTCTATCGCCACCGCATCGGTTAAGGGATTAGCCAAGACAGGCCGCAAGAAGAAGATCGCAGACTCCAAGCCATACCAAGGACTCTTTGAGGCCAACCTCAAAATGCAAGACGGACCCACAGCGTGGGAGATCCGCGACCTGCGTAAAAACGTAACAGGTGGTGATAAGACTTGGACTGAGAAAGCCTCATGCTTGGAATGCGGCGCTAATATCGACTAACTACTTAAGAAACGGACTATATGACTACAACGGGTTTGCTTATGTGAGTAGACTTATCGAGGTTTTGGCGGCGGCGAAGTTCGAGATTGCTTAGGCTAGTCCTTTGACACCATAAAAAGGAATAACTTATCTTCAAGCTGACCTCAGGTTAGAGGTTGAAGTTACTTCTCTGTACGTGGGGTCAAGTGGATTATTTACCCCCTGAAGGGCTATGCCGGTCAAAAGGATAGTATCAACACATCAGCTGAATGGTTGTCGCACAGTAGACATGATCTTCAACGCTTCACGAAACGACTGTGTCAGCAATCTGGCAGTATGGTTAAAGTAAATCTGCGGAATGAAAATACGCTACACGAGAAAGTCTCGATAATGATTAATCAGCCTACGACTGCTACTCGTTATTAATGGCCTGATCTTCTGTCCCTGCCTCAAAGCACACACCTAATGCGACACTGGTGGGCAAGCGCCCACAGCGCAAACACCTACATGTTATCATGAACACAATCAGAGTCGAATTTTTGTAAATGAACTCGCCGCCTAAGCTTTAATTTATACTCCGTGATTACAGCTCATCCTGTTTCAGACATCGTGAAAGTCTGACTGGTCATTCCTCTTCCACTTGCAATATAAAGCAGCCTGGTGAGCCCATGATGGAAAACCCGGGAATCTCCCTTCCCTTCAGGATTCAGACTTTAGTCTGAAAGTCCTAGAATTAAAGTTCAAAGTCCGAGATGAAGTTATCTAGAAATATAAATCCCAGAAAATCTTTCATTTCAATAAGCAAGAATCTAGTTTAACAAATATATATGTCTCAGTCAGCAATACTGCGCAACATAAACAACAGCCCATTGTGGTTAACGCGGCAATTCCGTTTCTGGTCAGCAGTAGTTTAACGCAGTGACCGCCTACTCAAAAGAGCTTAGCGACTTCATACGCCACGGAGAAGGGCGATGTTGTTCTTGCACGTCGAGGGCAAGGATCGCGACCGCCGTGAATAACTTCATGGTTGGAATGAACCCCAAAACACAGGCAGAATGCTGTCTAGAAGATCAGCAGACTGAGCATACGTAATTATAAGAGACCGACTCTCGTCGCTTCTGTGGATAGAAACCAGGCGCTCATTTAATCATGAGCAGCCCATCCGTGCATGTTATACCTGCATGAGGCCGCATCTTGCTTCAAATCAATTAAAATGCATTCTGCTGGTTAGGTGCGACCTCGTGGCTATGACAGGATCTTGCCGCGACGCTAAAATCGAGAAATTCAAGCTGAGGTACAGAGTGCAAGGTACTGCGGCGCGAAGTGACCATGCCGCTAACCCAATTTAGCACACTTGCAGTGATTCCAGAGGTTTTGCAACAGTCGCCTCCATAGCCTGCCATAGTCGGCGTCAGGAAGAATGAAGATCCGCGGGCATGATTGCAGCCGGCTGGCCAGAAGCGAGCAGGCTCTAATATACTAAGATAAGATAACATCAAATCACCACCCTTTTCATTGTTCATTCCTATCAGCTCAAACCTCACCCTCTCCACACGGTGACTCATCAATCTTGACAACTGATTCTAAAATTTTCATTTAATTACTTAATTATGACTCCTAAGCTTCCATCTGCGCGCAATCGCGGTAAGCCGTCACTAAACGGCGCCTCATCATCACCAGATTATCCAACCCAGCGAGCGTTACACGCAGCGCAGCGCATTCATCAAGCATGCGGTATGTGGCCAACTGAGTTCTGCAAAGGCTTTGTACCTCAGACTTGGGGTATTCGACTTATCGAGGGCCTTTCCGCGTTGGTCTCTCTGGTAGTGGCTGCTAAGAAGGTGGAGCTCGATGAGGTGCGCCGTAGATTGAAGGTTTTCGCTACTAGCCATCCGCGTTCAGATCGCCCGCGCCTTTGTAAGTCAGATATTGCAAAGGTGCGAAAGTGGTTACGTGGGAGAGGAATTGATACTGAACAAACACGGCGATGGAACGGACGTGCGGATGATCAAGTTGATGAGGATGAGACTGCGGACAGTGAAGGAACCGAGGCGAACTCTGAACCGATTGATGAGATTATCGCGTTAGGCTCTCAAGAAGATCTCAACGAATGCCAAGTTGAAGATGAAGAAGAGACTGAAGAAGATCCTGACTTGCCTGTCGAAGAGGAAGAGAGCGCCCCTCATGAACGAAACCATTGGTCGCGAAGCAGAGACATTGGTGATCTTCAGGATTATGAGCCTATGGAGGACACCATGGCGGCCAATCCCAGGTCTGCGCCCGCCAAAACCAACGGGCAACCCAGAGGCAGCCCTGTCGCCTCCAGCTCCGGCTCCCACGCAGCCGAGTCAAGCGCTCGCCCTCGGCGCAGCTTTCAACCACCGTCTCGCTTGTTTCATGATGCCCCCCAGAGCTCTATTGGCCGTCCAGAGAGACCAGATGAACAAATATCGGCCTCTTCTGCTGCTACAACTCTGGGGGCTTTCCAAAGTTCGACGCAGCCGCGCGAACTACCAAGCTCCCAAATGATAGCGCCTCTCCCCTTTGCTTCTCAGGACGCCCAGGGTGCTCCACGATCTGGTGTGCAACCACTCAAGAAAACAGCGTCATCTGTTCCGGGCAATCCTCAGACTCCCGTGTCTTTTCCTGCGACAACTCCACAGGGTATTACGCGCCCTCCGCAACAACCAAGCAGCAAGGGATTAGCAACGGCAACTCAGGACTCTATACAGCTTCATGCACACTCAGCAGAATCTCTACCTACGTCCCAGAGCGCGCGACAGCCTGACCAACGATCAAGTAGCCAGCCATCAATGGCTGCTACGAGTTCTCAAAGCTCCTCCGCTCCTCGCGCACAAGCAAGCTCGCCGCCAGCATTGTCCCGTCGTACCAATACTACTTCTCAGGCTTCCCAGAGCTCTCAGCAGCAACCGAATCACCGACCATCAGCGCCTACCAATGCGATTTCTCAAGCATCTCTATACTCCCACCTAGGAGGCAGTGAAACATCGACACCTCGTCTCATCGCCCCTGCTGGGGCTAACAAGCGCCCTGTTCCGTCGTCGCCAGTAAACACATTTACAGCTACCAACAACTTCATCAATCAGACAGCGGCGAGCATTTCAGAATCACTCACAGCCACTTCAACCAAAAGACAAAAGACTGCTGACATTCAATGCCCAAGTTCACAGGTGACTGGATCATTGGATTGGAACGCTCTTCTTGTAAGTAACATCTGCAAAAACAGTAAATCCGATGCGTTCATCATAAACTAACTTCCTTTCAGCCCACCGGAGACGAATTCAGAGCAAGCTTGAAGGCCGCTTCGGTCGCCTTAATACCTTATATCAAAAGCTTCGAAGAACTCTTAACATCCATCAACGACGAACACCGCCGACTCACCGCCGTTGAGCGCAGTCTCAGACTTAAAAATGATGAGCAAGCAAAGGACCAGAAAAAAGCCCAAGACGCTCTCAAGGATGTAGAGAAATCAATGACCACCGAGAACAAGTTGCTCAGGGACCTGGAAGATCTCTACAACAAATATCCTGGGGACAACGAACTTCGCGCGTTCCTGGATAAACGAAAAAGAACGGCTCTCGAATATGAACAGGTATATACCATAGTCAAAAGCCAATTTGACAAGAGTACAGCTGGACTTTCCAAAACCGACAGCGAGATTGCGTTGGCTACCAAGAGGATTAGGCAGCTTGCCGCTGAGAAGGCCGAGGCCATGAAGGAGAAGATGGGGATTGATACGGCGGCGAAACGATTGATGCTTATGTCTCGTTTTATGGAACCCGGCTGGCAAGCCAGGCTGGCTATGGTTGAGAAAGCTTTGGGGGAAGAGGTTATGCGTTCTGCTTTTGATGGAGGTTTCATTGCTGAGAGTGGTGGTTGAAGTTGTAATATAGGGATATCAGCTTTATTAAGCGTGGCGTTGGTGTGGAGGAGATATCTTTAGCTTATTCGGACAAGTATCGTATTATTTGAAACCTATTGAGATGACATGGACTTGGTGTCATCGCCCAGAGGCTGAAAGAAATGCATGAAAAGGATAAGGCATTGAGTGCTATTACGCTGAAATCATGTTAGGGCCATGATGTATTTAAGAGATGGTTCTCGACGAATTGATACTCCAGTCAATACCTAGCTATGGAAGAAGATATAAGCCACTAATTCTAACTTCAGGCTGCAAGTAAGATAATAAAGAACACTATCTCCAGTCAACAGACTGTCACTAATGTCTCGATGTCATTAATAAGTTTTGAGTAATCCGAGATGAAGCCCTTTGGAAAGATGCAAGTGGGCGGGATATTCTAACCTTTGAAAGGCCTGTCTTGCTTAGTCCGTGACTAATTACTCTACAACTCTTTCTCGATACTTTCTTCATTCCCATCAACCCCTTCACCTACACGCTACTTACCCAATGACCTGGAACAATGTATGTTAGATTCAGGATCTCATCAGGCTTGATATTACCAAGCTCATTTTGTGACCGCGCGTGCGGTATAGTCGCATGTCAATAATGTAAAACGTCTTAAAATACCTCCCTCATCACCCGAAAAGCCCATCGGCGTACACTGGCTACCCAGGTTCAGGAAACAACATCAGTTTATAATGATGAAGATAGGAAAGCTTCAGGAGGCATCAAGGTTTAGTTGTTTTACCCCTACTGCTGTCAATTGGTACTTTGATATTCAGGGGAGAGAGCATGGCTGGATTAAATCTGAGAATACCACTAATGTTGACGAGGGCGACATCATGGCCGCATTTGGTAAGCATTCGTCGTTTTAATCATAAATACTACTAATATGTTTCAGATCTAGGCTTGGACTCCTTGGTTATTGGCAGTAGTGACCCTAAGAGGAAGGTCTTCCTTAAATGTCCCCAGTCCCGCGCTTGGACTAGCTTTCTTGACGCCGTGACTACAGATGGCCGTCTCCTGAAGCCAGGGATTACCTTTAGAGGGAAATAGATTCAGCAACAATGGTTTATCAACGAGCTAAAAGAGGTGGCCAACTGGTATTACATTACGTCTGACAATGGGTGCACAGATAACTATATCGCAGTCGAGTGGCTTAAGGAAGTCTATCTGCCCCAAACGCAACCGGGAGATGAGTCTCATGCGAGACTCATTATATTAGATGGCCATCGAAGCCACGTATCTGTTAGCATCGGCCTGTTCTAAGTCTCCTGAATCAATAATATCTGACTCCAAATCCAGGATGAGTGGATGGCTACGTGTCTCTTGAATTGTTGTTACCTGCCGGCTCACTGCTCACACGACCTACGACTACTTGATAATAGCGTGTTCAATGCCTCTAAGGCTGCATACCGCAAAGAAATCCAAAAGTTGGCCAGCCAGACTGATTCTGCCCCGGTGGACAAGGACAACTTCATCAAGGCTTGTGCCAAAGCCAGGGAAATGGGAATGACGAAGAAAAACATCCTATCAAGCTGGATAGTGACTGGAAACTGGCCGATTTCGCAACGTAAAGGACTCGTGCATCCTGAAATCCAATTAGAGAAGAAGGAAGTGATGACGCCTGCATCAAATGACCACAAAGACGGTCAAGTCGAATCTGATAACACGCCAAAGACCAGCCGCCATATTAGAGATCTAGAGAAGAACAACAGACCTTCAACAAGAAGACGCTATTCTATACTATCGAAAGGTTTTGAAGCACAAGAGTCAACGATCGCCACGCTTAGCTTTAGCGTAGCCAGTTTAGAGGAGGAAGTCGAGCGGTTGAGTAGAGGCAAAAAGAGAAAGGCGATACCGAATCCTAATAGAAAGTCCATGAAGCTAGCCGAGGTTTTAGTGGTTGGTGACGCTATTTTAGAGCGAAACCATGCAACCGTAGAGACAGGTTGTTGAGGATGTAATCGAGATAGGAGGAGGGGAAGATGATGAGAGCACAAATTCAGAGGCGCAAGAATTACCTGTCGCACGCGCTGGCATAGGCTGCGTAAGCAAAAGACCAAAACGATGTTAGAATACTTTCAACGCTTAATTTAAGTATAGGAATCAATTCTTTTCCGTATATTTAGCCACCTTTTGCAATGTGGTTGAAAAATCGTGGTTTGTATTGGGAGATTCTTTTTTCTTGGCGGTTGATGGGTAAAAAATTAATGTCCAAAAGAATCTGATCACCCCACCCTACCATATACAACCCCCCTTTCGACAGCCCCACCCTTTCGTCAAGCAAAAAAAAAAGAGCACCACCAAAATTCGTCAACTTCACTTACACGAAAGTTGGCCAGAATAAATAGCTACCTAAAAGAAGCTTCTTTTATTGATTATAGAAATGAGTGGAGATAATTATTCTGACCTGTTGAGGATGTGCTGGGCACGCGATATATGCAAGTCATGCTATTGAAATATTTTCAAAATTGTCACTAACCTCCTCACCGCTCTTTCTCATGATTTTTGGTCTTTACCCTCGACAACAGCAGATAAATGCCTAAACCACGACTTCAATGGGAATATACAGAGGACGATATGGTAGAGGCCATATTGGATATTACCGATCATGGTCTTTCACCCCCTCAAGCGGCCCAGAGAAGAGGAGTGCCCCGAACGACCCTCATCGATAGACTTAACGGCCGTGGGGCCGCTGAAGACCAGATCCAGTCTCGCCGGCGTTTGTCCAAGAACCAAGAAGATAGGCTGGCTCTCTGGATCCTCCGTCAGGAGTCCTTAGGCTATGCTCCATCCCACAGTCAGATCCGCGCTTGTGTCATGGGCTTGTTGAGGCAGCAGGGCGAACATCCCGACTTAGGACGCAACTGGGTGATTAAGTTTATCAATCGCCGCGCAGACCTAAAGACCAAGATGGGTAGACGTCAAGAAGCTAAAAGGTTAGACTCTTTTACCCCTAAAGCGGTTCATTGGTACTTTGATATCCGGGATGGCCAGTATGGCTGGATCAAGCCTGAAAACACCGTCAACGTTGATGAAGGCGGTATTATGACTGGTTTCGGCAAGTATCCACCTCTATTACTTGTCGGTGCTTGCATTTTGACCGACTAATTATCTTCATTCAGGCCTAGATAGCTTAGTTGTTGGAAGCGCGGACCCGAAGCGCAAGGCCTTCCTCAAGGGACCACAGACTCGGAATTGGACTTCATTCATCGAAGCTGTCACTGCTGACGGCCGCGTTTTAGTTCCTGGAATAATCTTCAAGGGGAAGGAACTGCAGAAACAATGGTTCCTTGACGAGTTCAAGCAGATAGCAGACTGGTATTACATAACTTCGCCCAACGGGTGGACTGATAACCACATAGGCATTGAATGGCTTGAAAGAGTCTATCTGCCCCAAACTACACCTGCCGACGAGTCAGACGCGAGACTGATCATCTTAGATGGTCACGGAAGCCATGCAACAGTATGTACTCCATTTCCCCCACCTCACGATCAGTGCTGAGTGGTGGAAGGATGAATGGATGGCCACATGCTTTTTGAACAACGTTTATTGCTGCTATCTACCAGCACACTGTTCTCATGGACTCCAGCCACTAGACAATGGAGTCTTCAATGCGTTAAAGGCTGCATATCGGCGAGAGCTGGAAAGGTTCGCCTCGTTGACTGATTCCGCTCCGATGGACAAGGTCAATTTCATCAGGGCCTACGCCAAGGCTCGCCGAGTTGGAATGACTAAGAAGAACATACTGTCAGGCTGGAGGGTCACTGGCAACTGGCCGATTTCGCGTTCCAAAGCGCTGCGACACCCTGAAATCCAACAGGACAGGCCAAACAGCGGCCCAAGAGTGACTCCTGAACCCGGGCCGTATCTTGGCTCGGACGATACTCCACAGACGAGCCGTCAAATTCGTGATCTTGGGTTGAACAAAACACCAAAGACGCGGAGACGGTACAACGTGATAGCCAAGGGCTTTGAGGCTCAACAACAGACAGTAGCGGCGCATACGCAGAGGATTGCCAGCCTAGAGGAAGAATTGGCTCGGTTGAAGAGAGGGAAGAAGAGGAAGGCGGTACCGAATCCTAACAGGCGTTTTATGACTCTCGGGGAGACTTTAGCTGTTGGAGAAGCCATACCTGAAGGGGAGACTGAAAAAGAGTCTGTTGTGGTAAAATCTGTCTATTCAGACGAGCGAGAGTCAGAATCAGAGGCTAGCTCGGTCATTAAAGTGAGAGAGGAAGCCGTACCCCACCAACGGACCACGCGGTCAGGACGGCTTATCAAAAGACCTAAATTCCAATAGAGATAGTTGTTCGCTATTGTGAGATGAGACATTTTGCATGTGTCCCTCATTTTGGCCGAGTTGTTTACTAGTGAAGTTGTCCATTTTTGGTGGTCCTCTTTTTTTTTTTTGCTTGACGAAAGGGTGGGGCTGTCGAAAGGGGGGTTGTATATGGTAGTACATTCGAGGACCACATAGCTTCATTAAGCAATTTTAAGCTACACCTTTTAGACTTAAGGAGCCTGCTAATCAGAACAGACTCGGTGCGGTCATGTGGTCAATATGTTGAGTATTCAGTCAATACTGGAACCACATAGCAGGCAGTGAGTCTTCTCAGTCCAAGCCTTATTGCCACCTATTACGTTTTCACGCAAGTCACAAATCTCCCATGCTGTGGGGCCATCTTACATTTTGAGAGTGGCCTCTAAAAGTCCCAGATATGGCTTTGAGTCTGCGGTCTTCTTGCGATCCAGCTTGGCTGCTCCTCTGGTGAATGTGGTGGTGATAGACCTGGATGGCACTGATCTAGGCGTCCGGGTTTTCGTCTCAGGAACCGATTCGCGAGCGGCCTTCATGACGTGGACGTTATTGTTCGTTTCGCCGGAGCAGACATCGATCGCTGGCTGAGTTTCCTTCTCCTCGGCGTCAGTGGGCGATAGCGGCCGGGTCGCTTCCCCAGGCTTCTCTCCCTCAACGATTGATTTATCAATTCGATGGGGCTTGTCGGTTACTAGTCGTTCGTAAACTCGCATGAAAATGTCGTGAGCCATATATTCGTGATGCATCCACTTCCCGCATTTCAGGCTTGTGCATTCTATCAGGGACTTGTCGGAGTTCGCAGGAGTTTGGCATTTGCATGACTTCAACAGACTTCATGAATATTAGCACTCGCGAAAAAGAAATGAGACGTAACGAGACATACCGAAAGTTGTGAGTTACGGCAGTCGTACGCTTGACGCCAATAAAGTCCACCTTGGATCTCCTCGTCGCCGGCCTCAGTCCATTGGTTGACAGTAGCGGGTCTTGTAACACTGACAACATTGATAATATCCACTAGAAAAGGGAAAATCGGTTAGTCGCATTGCAGCATAAGATCAGTCAGCTTTCTGGAATATACTGTGGTTGGAAGCAATCAGTTCGTTAGCACCATGATACGGCTGACGACCTTGAACAGTCTTCTTACCGTCAAGGGTTCCAGCAGGGAGTCCGTCGGGCCAATACATCCAATAGACGCGTGCATAAACGTGGTGCTCATCGGAAGCACGGATCTCGAGGATGCGCGCGACCCAGCCATCATCATTCTCCTTGCAAATACCTTTACCATCACCTTGAGCTTTCTGTTGTGCAATGGTTACCTCATTAGCGACATGGACGAAGCCTTCGCTATAAAATTTAACATTGTTGACTACCAAGAGTTAGCTACAAGCCTCCCACAATTTGGAAGAGGTCGAGATTCTATCGGATACGCACGGACAAAGCTATTGTAGCGCGTCATATCTTGCCATCGTTTTCCAGGTTCGATGGTGTAGTACAAGTCCATGGTATCGTCCGTTTGGAAGCTGCCCGTCGGGGAGAAAGGAGAAATTTGAATCTGAGCCCTTTTATTGTCATTTTGACCATCGCGCTTCCGCTTCTTATTTTTGTGACACTTTTGCTGAATGGCTGAAGGGCCAGATACGTAAGAAATCGTGAAAGGGCATTCAGCGTGGTTCTTCTCCCCGACAGAGCGCGATCTCTTGCGATTGGACATTGTGGCGTTTTGATGCGGTCGGGTTTGACCGCGTCGAGAGTGGAGAGAAGAGTGGGTTTGTGGAAAAAAGACAGGACGCGCCAAGGAACGGCAAGAAAGAGGAAGAAACCACAACAAAGAAATAAAGAAAAGGTTCGTGTATAACTGGTTTTGCGATGGCGAAATCTATGCTGAGCTGAACCCTATTAGTTTTTGAGGAATAGGCCGACGGTGGCCTGCGTCGTCGCGTGCGCGACTTCCCTGATGTCATCAAGTCGGGCCTCTACAATTGGCTCAGAATGGCCCGAAAGTGGAGTAGTATTAAGAAAAAAGAAAAGAAAGAAAAAAGTAGAACTCGTCTAAGTATTGTAAATATATTTAATTTATTTTGTATATTCGCATAAACCTGGACATGGTGCCAGATGGCCTGATCGATGAGCGGGTTGGGTTTTATTCGTCAAGGTTGGAAGACTGTTCTTCAAATTCAATAATAAATTAGGAGAGGTGTTACGGCCCAACACTCTGACGCACGTGAGATGGGTATTCTCACTTTTCTTCCTCCAGTAACCCTTCGCCTACCCTGTAGCGGTCGAACGCTCGCCATTCGAATGATGGACAGAGTCGAACTTGTTGAACCGGGGCGCCCATGTAGGCGAAGGGTGTTACTTAGATTCGCAAGGCGTTTCGACCAAAAGAGCCTCAAAAGCAGGAAAGGCAGAGTCACCTGACAGGCTACGTCACAAAGGGTGATAGCAAAAGGTATTATCCCAAAAATGAAGGGAAGTGGCCATACAAAACACACAAAAAATCAATACAACAAATTGAATGCGTAATAATTCTCCCTAACTGGCTTGACAGGTCCCATCCCTCCGGCTGACGAATCAATTGCGTGTAATACTTAATCTAATCGATTAGGATACCTAGTAGTTAATAACAATAGGAACTCTAGGAGGGTTCTTTTGATCGCCCTACGTTCCAGGGGGTAGAATTCCTTTGAGCAACAGCGATAGAGCTCTTTTTGATTCCAACCAATCACGAGCTTTATAGACATATTAGGTAAGAAGCAGGGTAACGCAAAATAAGAAATAACTTTAAGCCCGAGAAACAAAAAGTCAGCTGTTGCCAGTATTGAAGACAAAGTTGGTGGCTCGTCCCTGTCAGTTTAGCCTGGTTTAAGTAGCGCTATTCCTTCAATCCTAGAATCTGAATGTAACTTCCAGCCGTCTCATAAGCGGTTGAGGAAGTGTATATTAGCTTTGGGGAGCACCGAATAGACTGACGTCTTCGACAAGTTCGCTATTGTGTTGCAACACATAGCCCACGGGCATCAAAGTTTGCTTCACCACATTTGCCCAATATATAACTTATATAACTCATCTAACGAAAGAGCCTTCTAGAAAACTATCCAAAAAGCTCATATCGAGACCGTCCAATGCCCAAGTATCTGCCGCTGGGTTATCTAGAAGCGGTGGGGATACCTCGCTGTCCACTCTAATGCCGGCCACAGAGCTTGTAATCTCTGTGCTAGACAAGCTCTCACCCATCCCAATCTCCTGAGAAGTATCTGCTGCTGAACTCCTGCTCGTCCCCTCCGCTGACGGCACAATTCCCGATGGAACTTCCATTTCAACTGGCAAAGCTTCCTTCTCTTCAGGATCCTCACGCAAGATTTGTATCACAGGATAATGAGGAAGATAAATCTCCAGGACTGTACCATCGTCATTTGCTTTGACACGCTGGCCCAATCTTCCGTCTTTCATGGAATCTTCTGCGAATGAAACGCTGTAGCTAAGTCCAGCTGTGACATTATCTTCCATAGTCAGGAGATAGTGCAGAAGCGTCATCAATCTCTCAGAAATCCCATCATCCGAATTCTGCATCCTTTTTTCTGCTATAGAGAGCACTTGCTCCAACAGACCTCGATCACTCAATCGTTGTTGTATGAGGAAATGGTAACCATGATCCTCCATCCTTTTATGACGATGCTCACAAAGGATGTGACCCAGTGTCAACGCGGTGGACGCCATAAATGCGATTAGATCCATTCCTCAGCAGTGTGCCTTCATTGGAGGCGCTGTCCGGGCGGATATGAAACGCGTTAGAATTTCCCGACTTGCTGTTATGGCCGTAAGTTTATGGTACCTATAAGAACCCCCATTTTCAATCTTCAATAGATATGGCATGTGTAGCTGTAGTACTAAATGGTACTGCATAAAGTGGTCGTTGAATCGAAGAGTGTCGCAGAGCTTTTCGGGGGACTTCGAGTATGATGTCAGACTAGGCATGATCCACCACTGAGCAGGCATTGACGTGCAAGCATCACGAAGTATCTCATCAATCTCTCTGGTGATCGCCTGATCGTACATTTGTGATGGCTTCCGATTTAATAACTTCCCACATGCGAAAGAACAAAGAGTCTGTAGCTTGCGGTTCGACGGATACGACTCGAGACCTTCGGCCTGGGGCAGTGGCTCATCGGGAGAACTTTGAGGAAGACCTAGCATTAAACACAGATATCTGTCAAAGTTGATGAGGCGAAACCAAAGATCATCGACGTCAACGGTAATGCTTCAGAGAGAAGAAGGGGCTATTCCTCTGTTAAGACCCATCACTTGAGCGATCATCACTGCCCGACGCGCCGCAAGCCACGATTGGCGAAGATTACCACCGTAATTCGCATAGAGTCCTTCAAGCATGATACACTCTATTCCTTCAAGTGACGAGACAAGATCATCGTTACATGTGACCTTTTCGTGAGTGATCTTGACTATTCTGTCCGCCATCACTTCGTAACTGGTACTGAGCTTCTCGAGATGTGCTTCAGAAGCTATTGGCACACTTTGAAGAAATGTAGCTAGGAAAAGCATCTTTCGTGCGACGAGGACTGGATGCGATCCATGTGGTGGTAGGTGAAGCAGGTGTATTGGAGACGGGACATCAGAGCTATGATTGTTGGAAGGCGCACATATTGATGCGCGTATGATTTGCGACGGATCGACAGGGAGACTCAGGATGATTTTCATGTTATCTGGATTGGGCCAACCAGCAACGAGCTCTGCATATAAAACATCGTGTGAGCCAGGTAATGCTGCATCTTCCAAGGGAAAAGACGATATAGATTCTTCTGATCTCAGTGTCAAATCTGTAGGTTGGCCCTATAAGCCTTAGCAAATACTCCCAATGAAGTCGTTTTTGACTCACCACTGGGAAGCTTTCACTGCGAAGATCGGCCGTTGGTGAGCTGGACCGTCTCGGCTCATTATCGTGACCTCGTCCCCTCGGACCTGAATTCTCTAGTGATACAAAGGTCTTCTCCAACTTCCTCTCACTCTGAGACACCTCGAGTAGATGTTGCACCAACGCTTCAACCTCTCCAAGTCGATCAACAATATGTTTGTTGCTACCCTGCGGAGGCGGGTTCTCATCGACGTCCTGACTTATACAATCCGTACCGCGTCTTTTGCAAGAATCACAAATACCGAGGCCGTCGGAAAAGATGCATTTCGCTTTCCACCGCTTGCACTCCCGGCAGGACCGCGTTCCCTTCCTCAATTTCCGCCGTTTCGGGACTGGTGCGAATTCGTCTTCCGGCGCTTGAGAAATGGTCAAAAAGTGCTGGTTGTCCAATAAGATATGATCTCCCATTTTTGGTAGTGGAACTAATTCGAGAGCAATGAAGGGTTTCGGTTGAAGAGGGATAAAGTGATGACTGCTGACGGCGGAGGCAGTCTGACATTCGTCCGCCGATTTTCCGGAGATCATTTGTCATCCATCCTGATTGGCTAAGGTGCTACCAAAGGTCCTGGCTTCCCAACGTTAAGCGTCGAAACAAGCAGCCAAAAAGCGGCACTAAGGTCGTGGAAATAGTCTCACTTATTTTGTTCCTTGTGCTCTACCAATCCCGTGTGTTGTCTACACTTCGTAAGGAAATATGTATCGGACATACCGGATAATATCCAATTTTGGCAACAGGACTATCGGCGGTCAAACATGACCCACCTATGAAATGGCGGAAAGAACCAAGACAATATATCATGACGAGTTATATAAAGCTCCTGTACGACTTTCCAATCAGCTCAATAAATTCCAATGGCAGTCTTATAACAAATATTGATGAGTATCGAACAACTACGTCTATAATTCCAAAATGGTCAAAATCGCAATCGCAGGAGGGGCCGGTAGTAAGTCCACTGAATTATTATCTTAATTTCTGTATATCCTGTTTATGCATATCATAGACGTCGGTCGCGAAGTTCTCGATGCTATCGTCTCTAGAAACAAGCACGATATTATCCTCCTCTCCCGAAAAGTACGAAACAGATGGCAAGACGAAAAATTGAATGCTCGCACGTCTAGGACACCCCCAAAGATGAAGTTGCACCTGGAGTGAAGTGGTTCAAGACCAACTACGAGGATGTTGATCAGCTTGCAAAAATATTAGAGGGCGTTCACACTGTTCTCTCCTTCATGTCTGTTGCGCCCGGTGATACCGCAGCCGGAGGACAGAAGGTCTTGATCGATGCTGCAGTACGAGCTGGCGTGAAGCGCTTTGCGCCTAGCGAATGGGCCTTGTAAGTAGATACGTCCTCTTATGAGATGCTTTCTAATGTGTTGCAGCTCCAAGCTTGACCACTTCCCTTGGTATGATTTCAAGAGGGTTGCTCGGGAGTATCTAGCCGAGATTAACAAGGACAAGAAGGTAGATTTATGCCGCGGTAGTATAAGACCAAACGTTAAAGAAAACGATTTAGGTTATCGAATACACTCTTTTCCAATACGGACTCTTTACCAACTATATGACCTACCCATATAAATCGTCTAAACATATCACCACCTTTGAAACGCCTATCAACTTCAATGATTGTCGTGGGCTTCTCGTTGATGGCGGAGAGGCTACCCTCTCCCTGACCACGATACAAGATGCTGCTAAGGTTACTGCTCTTGCAATCGAACATGAAGGAGAATGGCCCATAGTTAGTGGCATCAAGGGTGCAGACATTACTATGAATGATTTAGTGGCCCTTGGAGAGAAGATCAGAGGTGTTGGATTTCGGAGACTATCATGAGCTTTGACTAACTCCCATCAGGCAAACCCTTTACTGTCGAGAAACTCAAGAGTGAAGATCTCCTCGCTGATGAAGTGAAGGCTTCGTGGCTCCCATTGCCCGAACACCCATCGATTCCTGTTCAAGCTCGCAAAGAACTTGCGGCCAAGATGTTGAAGGGTATTTTGCTTGGATTCAGAGATGGCGCTTTTCAAGTCACTGATGATTGGAATAAGCTTTTGTCTGATTACAAGTTTACACAGCCTGAAGAGTTCTTGGCTCAGGCTTGGGCTCGTATTGATGCAGGAGAGAAGAGCGTTTTCACGGCTCATTAGTTAACCACTGGGCGAATTCCGACATGTGTGTATGGCTTTCATCAATCTCAGTCTACGAATTTGTAAGGGTTTGAAGTCCCTGATACTAGATCTAAGGGTCTAAAATACCGATTTGTGATCAGCCGTTCTAACAATATTATAAGGTCACCTCTTCCTGTATTATCTTCGTCGTCTACCTAACCAATGCTTTTGGACTTCATGACTTACAGGGATTGCCATTTCCCCTTAATTAAAAATCTTAAAATCAATATCTTATAGCTAGATAGAGTCAACTTTTAAAAACGAGAATAATAGGTAAAATCTGCTGAATAGGCTACCGTAACATATTATACATAGGAAATAGAACTTTAAATTACACGAGTCAAACGCGTACCCGCGTCGCGTGGTCGGTTATGGGCCAACGCTGAAAAGATCCTGCTTGCTGGACGTCTTGTATAGGCTTTTCCTGGTCGCCTAGTAGCTAATGACCAAATCAACTCTACTAGAGCTAATTTTATCGACCCACTTCAAACCTAGTAGGGTCGATTTTTGCCAGGATGTAGAGTTGATTTGACTTTATCCTATATATCGGAATAATAGTGCTGATCAGAACAAGGGTTTGCCAGGGGTTATCACTGAGCGCGACGCGTCATGTCGCGTAAAGTGCTATGGAAGTACAGCATACTCTAAATGGTTTCATTATTGATCGAAGCTCAATCGTTATTCTGATCTTACTATCGGCAACCAATTCATTATGACAATCACTATGACGGCTTCAAACTTACAGCCTTAACCATACAGTGTAATTAGTCCCTACATTCCTCCATCATTTATTTACATCGCTATTGTCCATTCCATTTTCAATAAAGGAGGAACTCACCATCTCTTGTTTGTATATATACCCCCATACATCGTGTATCAACTATATCAGTATGTGTGCTTGGTAGTCCCAGGCCGTGTGATGCTGCGCTGACCTACCAACATAAGAAAAAGCTGATTGGGCAAGCGTCTGCGATTGAGGGGTGGTAGCCTTGGCAAATGACTGATGATGGTGAATTTCTCAGCAGTCTGTTGTTGCCTAACGGTGCTCAACCTACCGTATCCTAGCTGCGCGGCAGATTCAGCTCTGAATCCAATGGTTTTCACATAGTTAAAAAAGGCACTAATGAACAGACGATCTACTCTTCTATTTCTAATTGTCGTGTAACCCTAATTGTCGCGTACCTATTCGCTTCTCAATTGCATGTCTATATCTGAGTTATCCCCCGGTTTCAAGCGGGAAATGTTGACGATCTACTGGGGGAAGAGCGGGTCGATGAGCAATTCAAGGGCTTAGTTTGTGTTTCCGTTACAGCAAAGGTAGTTCTGCTCTAGCCTAAAAATTCTATCGCCTAATTGACTTCTATGATTAAAATCATTCTGCGATTAATTTGGCCGAGACTTTATAGCTTACAGCTTAAGCATAATAAGTATAGCCACTACGGCAAGTTAACGAAGAGGTGGCAGTATAAAAGCCACATAAATTCAATAAGTCTTTTAACGCAGCCTGATTCTAGCCTCCATGCCTTTACCATCTTTTCCTCATATATCCCCAGTATTAAATAAAACGACCGTCTTATTAAGCGTCAGGGCAGCATCCCTATTTGCCTTACAATATAAATAGATCCGCTGCCTTAAGTATGGCGCACAACCTAAGAGTAACTCCGTCAGCATAAACCCCGCATTATTATATAACTGCAATAATAAAGACTATCTCTAGCTTCTAAAGTAATAAAAGACCTCTTATTTAAATATAAGAAATGCCTTAATATATAATTACTATATGTGACGGTTGGGTTTCCAAACAAGTAAACTAGTCCGTACTGGTTTATGTTTGCAGAGACGTAGGGCGTAGATATTGAGCAAAGCGAAGTGTCACGTTTCTTAATAGTGAATAGAGCGGATTAGGCGTATTCAGGTAAAGAGGTTTTAATTGATAGCTGGTGAGCTAAGTCCTATCTAGTGCTAAATGAATGTATATATACTGTTGGGTTCTGTATGGGAGCGACAGGACGTGGGATCGCTGTCGGTCCTGGAGCGACGTCGTTCCTGTAAGTGCCGACCCGGTCCTACATGGTTGGGACGTGAACTCACGGTTGAGTTCACATTTAAGTGGGCGAGTTCACGTTTTGTGGGTCACTTGCATGAGTTTTCTGTGGAGCACACATGACGTAACCGCGGGGGCCTAGTGCTACAGGTTAAAATCAATTGTTGTACAATTGATTTAATTTACCCCACCTTACAGGGGGTTGGCTTGGATTTCTGATTGGTGCTTGGTTACACGTTCAGGCAAGACAACACTTCAACTGCGATTGCGCGGAGGCGGGAAAAGGGAGGGTTCGAGGATGTCTAGGTTCCCATCCGGCAGCTTCTTATGAAGACGTTGAGGAAGGCCAAGTCGACGCCGCGAAACAACCCGCTTGTGTGGTGGATTACGGTCCTCGCCCGATCAGCGGTCTCGGGCGACAGCGACATAGACTTTATCAGCCGAGGGCGATTCCACAGGAACCCGATACCGATGGATGTCGACCTCAGGGAGCGGCTGGAGGCGATAGTGCACTATAGCAAAGTCCTCGTACTTGACGGTACTTCTCGACATGGTCAGAGAGGTCGGAAAGATCAGAGTGGGTAATGGAAGTACAGAACAGGCTGAACATGGTGAGCGTTGAATGAATTGACGAAGAGGGGGGCTCCAAGCCAGCTGGGCCACCTGGTGATGGTGGGCCAGTGTATTCAACGGCTGCGTGGCGGTCTGTGGTGGCACATATAGCTGAACAGACGGAGAGGCATCTTGGGGCAAAGCAGAAGACGGCGATATATAGGTTACGGATGTTGGCTAATAAGATGATGCAGTAAGTGCGAGATTAGCGAAAAAAATAATAATTAGGTAAAAAGAGAGCTGCTATATATACTTGCTGATTTACTAATTCTTGTTTCAACCTCTTACTGCGCGTATTGGGTGAGATTACTATTCCAAAGAGTCCTTCAACTAGCCTGTGGCCCACTCATCCACAATGGTCAGTAATAAACTATCGAGAGGCAGTCATATTTAAGGATTTTAGTTAGTCGCATATAATGGCAAAAATGTAAAGAATGACGTTTAAACTACTTTCATGCCGTGCTCAATGAGGAACCTGTAGGGTCTGATTAAAATTTAGGCGGTCAGGCATCTATGCAGACTGGGTTGCGCATGAAGTCCCCTTCTGGCAAGCGGGGAAGGAACTTAATTTTGTTACCATCTACCTACGGCCCTTGATTTTTGTGTAGCACCCCTAACATTTACTTCTCAGTTTTCTGAACCATCCGATGTGGATGCGACTGTGATCGTGCGATTGGATGATCAGATAATTTATCAGGTGGCAAAGGATATATTTGTTGGCCAGAAAGCCAAATACAGAAAGCTTCCACCCGTAAAGAAATCTATCAGGAGCCATCTACGGAAAGGCAGTCTAATCCGGCAACTCGTGACTCAGTATGGCGCCGACGCCATACATCAGCCAGTATTGAAGCTCCTTTCGGATAGGGTTTACGAGTCAACCTCGATTGCCAGTGAACGTTTCCCCGGCCTCTTCGAGCCTTCTACAGTCCAGACCGCAGCCAGGAGTTTACTGGAAGCAGAAGCTACCAGGAGTGAACAGGCTGCGCTGGAAGGTATTATCCAAACTCAATGGGCTAACAGACAAGGGACCCTGGACTGGACAGGAACCATAACAGCATTACATGGTACGTGATTATGATCTCCGTGATTACATATAATGACTGGATCTACGACCAGACGTTAGTAACAGTATTACGGAAAGCGAAGCTGGTGACTTATCTCTGTTTCCGGTATATCTGCCGTTCCCTGTCGAGCATGTGCTTATGGAGAAACTGCAAAAGATATTGGAACTTGCCTGTTATGACTTTGGAACGAGAGCTCTCCCGAATATCATGCGACAACGCGGTTGGGAATGTCCTGAATCGAATCGGTCGAGCTCAGTAAGTGGGCCGAGCTCCTCGGGCGTGAGGGTAGTATGAGAGGGAAACTCAAGGGAGATCTCCCGAAAGAGCTACTGCGTTCGATTGCATCCATCAGACATACGGCTGTTCATCGCCTGCGAATCTAGACGGACTCTCTTTGTAGCGCTCAGTCTATACCCACTAGAACAATCCCAAAGAATGATTCCCCTCAAGCATTTACGCCCAGCAAAATCAACAGCGACGCTTGAGAACGCAATACAGGGAACATGAACCTGTTCCAAACAATACTGATCAGTTACCCTGGAACACTGAGCTGTGATACCGAATTGTATACAAAGACATTATTTTGAGTTGAAGAACAAATAAATACATGCCGAACAAGGATACTATGACTTGTAACATCAGTGACACCCACCGGCATCGCGAGGTTCAATCATTTGTTACCTGTGACTAAAGAATAAGAATTGAATGTCAATCATTGAGACGACACTGTAAGACAGCGGTTTATGTATTACGTTGCCAAGAAACTCTTATCTTATCGTCCTTTTCCAGTGGGAGAACATTCTGCCGTGCTTCTTGGCATAAGCACTAACCAGAAGAGCGAATCCTACATGAACATGAAATTGTGTTAACATTTCAGACTTTGTTCTTTTCTTCGCGAACTGTTATTCTTTAATCCAATTATCAGAGGGATGGCTCAAAGCGGATTTGCCCTTAGATGGGCAGGAGTTTTCTTCCTTACGCTATGTGGCTATTTCGTCTTTAGACTCTATCGACAACGTGCCTGGTTTCGACAAACTGTCAAACAGTACAATCTTGTGAGTTGGCACATCACCTACTTCTATGGAAAGATCTCGCCTGGCTAACTTGGAACAGACGACGCTACCGGACCATTCCTGGCTCCTTGGTAATTTGATCGCCGTGGGAAAGATCATGGTGGCATACCCTGGAGATGTACACGGTCAATTGATGCCAGATTTCCTCGCTCGCGAATATCCCGAGATCGCCGAGTTTGGCGTATGTTATATCGATTTGTGGCCAATCTCCTGGCCGATGATGGCTACCTTCCATCCAGATATAGCAGCACAGTTCACCCAGGAAACATCGCGTCCAAAGCATGAGATTATTCGTGGCCAGTTCAGACCGTTGACTGGACTGAAAGACCTTGTTCTGGCTGAGGGCTCGTTTTGGAAAAAGTGGCGAGCGACTTTCAATCCTGGCTTTTCTACACAGAACATCTCGGCCCTGGTTCCGGAGTTTATTGAAGAGGCGTCGATCTGGAAGAAATACTTACAACAAGTCGCTAAAGACGGCCAAGTTGTTCCTCTCGAAGACTGTGTGATGAAAGCGACTTGTGACATCATCGGCCGTTCTGTCTTGGGTCGAAGCCTTGGGATCCAGTCTGGTGTAGACGACAAGATATTTCCTACGCTCAAAGGTGCCATTGCACTTCTCGTGACAGATTGGTCTCCGCCCAACTGGGGTCGTCTTCTGGATCCATTCCGACGCAGGCGTCTTGCAAAACTCAACCAAGAATTGCGAAATCAACTCAAGCCTTTGATCGAGAGTCAGCTTGAGAATCATGAGAGCAGTGGAGGACCCAAGACCGTCAATGGCCTTGCCATCCGTACATACCTCAAGGAAACTGGGATGGACGGTACTCCCAAAGCTAATGTCAATAACGAGTTTCTTGATGTGACGATTGAGAACCTCAAGATCTTCCTTTTTGCCGGTCATGATACTACTGCGTCCACACTCTGTTTCGCTTACAATTACCTTCACCAACACCCAGATGTCCTAGCCAAGCTGCGAAGGGAACACGACGAAGTTCTAGGTTCTGATCCTGCGAATGCAACGGGCAAAATCTCTGATTCACCCACAATTCTAAATCAACTCGTTTACACCACAGCAATCATCAAGGAAACTCTGCGACTCGAACCACCAATTGGCTCTTGTCGAGAAGGGTCCCCAACATTCTTCCTGCGACATCCCGAAACCGCACAGCAGCTTCCAACTGATGGCTTCATTCTCTTTTCAGCGAGCAAAGCAATCCATCGTAACCCGAAGTTCTGGTCAGAACCTGACAAGTTCATGCCAGAGCGCTGGTTGGAGCACGACTTCCATCGAACTGCCTACCGTCCGTTTGAGTTGGGTCCTCGAGGTTGTATTGGACAGGAACTTGCTTTGACGGAGCTCAGATTGCTACTTGCGATGACCATCAGGGATTTGGAAATTGTTCCGGCGTATAAGGACGGTGATGACAAGTTGTATGGCTACCAGGCATATCAGGCACATATGCCCGGTGAGCTCACGGCGCATCCAAGCAAGGGAATGCCAGTTACGGTGAGACTGCGAAATATGTAGTACGAGGATATCATTAGTACGCATCACAATTTGAGTTCGATTGGTGGGTGAATGGATGAGCAGGGTAGATACGTCAGCCCTTATTCCTAGCTTCAAATCTGAGGGGCTGACTGGACGGTTTGAGTAAGTCTTTGAATTGCAGAACATTCTTGACTTATTATTAGTTATCAGAAGTAGCTGACCTATTCCAGCTATCCGTGACCAACAAATTGTAGTCTCAAGAAACAATGTCACGCGTTTCTCCCCATGCCGCACCGCTTGACTTTCACCTATCCGACGCGCTTGCCCTTTCCACTGTCCAATAGTTTCTGATACTCAGCAAGCTCATCCTGATCCTTCTTCGTCTGCTTTTCTGCACATTTTCTGCACATTATCTGACTTGTCCCATATTTATCGCGTCTGCCGACCTTCATCTTGCACATGCGTTCAGGATCCTCACATCAAGTTATCGTGGTATTTGCGCCGATCTCCTTGGGGCAGACCAAGCACTTCCAGTGAATATAGGTGATGTAACACATTTTGAGGGTGTCTGTTCGAATGAGAATATGTAGATGTAAGCCGAGTGATGGGATGCGGAGTTTGGGTTGTATGTCGATGTGGTGATGCGTTGAAGGTAGGAGTGGTATAGATACTCATTTGAGATAACTATCTGCACCTATATTGATTATCCCGGATAACCTCTACCGCTATGGATACGTACTCGCGTTCCTATTATTATGAATCGCCGCTATGATAATAGCTGTTATTCATTGTTATGCCAATGGCTACTGTTCACCATTATCACTGTTGCTAGACTTGGTGAATAACCTTTGACTGGAGACTGTAATGCACAGAGCATACTTTATCTACAGTGCTTCAGCTGACAGCACTTTTCTACTGACTGATTGGTAATTTCTTCATGACCTTCGATAACCATCAATCCCCAATCCCGCCGGATTAATATCTTCTAAGCCCATTTGCAGGACCTCACATGACTAGGGCCCTTGTCCTCAACCCAGGATCAAGATTCATGATCAGATCTTTCCAACGGCACCTTTTCTCTTTGTAACATTAGTTCAAAACCTTTCGCTTTGGCTTCCAAGTCTGAAAGTCCAATATTTTCCACATCAGGATGATCCTTTAGCAGTAGCGGCAGAATGGAGCTCTTCCAGGCAGGACACCTCACTAACATGATGTCCCTGATTACAATAAACAGAAGCAGTACTATAACCAGTGCTAGGAGTGTCCCGGGAAAGGGGAGCCACTTCCAAGCAAATCTGACGCAAATCCTACTCTCCAGCACCTGTCCCCTTACTAATGCTTCTTTACCTGTTCCTAGAGTTTTGCCCGCTATTCGAATGTTGTTTGTCAGGCGTGTTGCCAGAGAATCCAGGGCTTGACTAATAATCTCGACCGATGCCGTGCCGTTATGAAATAATGCTGCCAAGTGTGCAGAGTATGTTGGTAATTTGCCGGTTGGGTGAAGAAGTTCGATATCTGCATGCGCAACTTTACACTGCGCCACGCCTGCTTGCATCAGGGTGCAATTCGAACCGAGGCCAAACTGTAGTTCGGATATCAGGCTCATCCTGAAATCTCTTGTCATTTCAACTATGCACTCAAGCGGAGCAGTGATATTCCCGTAGTTGGTTGGTACATAACCCTCCTGGCTTGACTGTTCAGCAGATGGGGCCATTATGTACTTTGTAGCGTTCGAGCCAAGGCTTGACGATGAGGACAATTTGTGTAAGCATTGGACTATAATGCTTGATTTGTGAATCCTATATCAGAAAACTTCCCCATGGACGATGAGGACATATTTCCCTAGAAACTATTAAGAGGCGATTAGCCGGATATCGTCCACCAAAATGGAAAATCTAGCTTAGATTTTTATGGTCAATCGCCAGGTGCCCAGTCGAATAGCTGATTGGTTTAAAATATCTCCAGCCCCACACTTGGGGTTAGCTAGCGTCAGCTTGAGGTTAGCGCGACACAGAGTTAGGGGACATCAATCAACAGAGAAAAACAACAAGATTACCTCTCTCTTTACTTTCTGTTACCGTAATCAGAGAGGCGACATCAAGCAGTAATGGAGGACATCGTACAGCTCAATCATATTACGATCCCAGTTCTCGTGTCACGTGTACCCCACATTTTGCTCCAATCAGATAGAGTCACCACGCGCTACCAGACCCGGCTAATGATTGTTAGACTAGGATCACCGGCGATTCTAGAGAATCACCAACGACACACAGAATCATCTAGTGATCTTGATATAACTCAGCGACCATGTTCAAGTATATATATAAATTGATTTAGCACTAGATAGAACTTAGCTCACCAGCTATCAATAAAACATCTTTACCTGAATACGCCTAACCCGCTCTATTCACTATTAAGAAACGTGACACTTCGCAACGCTCAGCATCACGCTCTGGCGTCTCTTCCCTTTATGTTCGCCATCTACCGCCTCGAAGCCGAATTCTATTACTACCTTGCCCCAAAAATCGGAATACCTCTTCCTTCTACGGTTTACACCGGTACGGATACAGCCAACGGGCAGGGCATCATTGTACTCGCCGACCTCAAAGCTCAAGGGTATACATTCGGAAATCCCCTTGAGGCTTGGCCTGTCAATCGAGTAAAGGCGAGTGTTGAGCAGTTAGCAGCGTTACATGCCAGTACATGGGGTGACAAGGGAGAAGACATTCCATCTCTGAGTGAAACCGTCTCGCTTAGAGATGCTATTCTAGGTCTCATAACGCCAGAAGAATAGGACAAGCGCTTCGCCCCAGGTACCAGACCTCCAGTGCCGGAATATATGGAAGACCGGGAACGAATCACCGCCGTGTTCAAGGCTCTTTGGAGTTCTGATACGAAGCTGAACTGTCTTGTGCATGGAGACGCTCATGTCGGCAACACGTTCATCTCGCCTTCCGGAGAACCTGGGTTTCTGGATTGGCAAGTTATCCATGCTGGATCAGCTATGCACGACGTGGCTTACTTCGTCATCGGGTCGCTATCTATCGAGGACCGTCGGAACCATGAGAAAGAGCTTCTGCAGTCTTGGCTGGACGCCTTGTACCGTTCTGGTGGACCCGAGCTTCAGTTAGAAGAGGTCTGGGGTGAGTATCAGAGGCAAGCCTTTCATGGCTTTGCGTGGACTCTTGCTGGGCCGATGATGCAAAGCCGTGAGATAGTTAATGTGATGACAAAACGACACTGCGCGGCGATTGTAGACCACAAGAGCATAGAGCTGCTAAAGAGGCTGGAGGAGTAAAGGAATTTGGTTAAGTCTGATATCCGGCTGCGCCAGATAGGCTAGAGCATAATACCTACGAATATCTGCTAAGGTTAGATAAACCTTCCCATGACAGCATGAACTACGGTTGAGAAAAAAGATTCCAGATTAGCACTCCGTATATTGTGGCTTGGGCACCGACCAGGGACGTACAGGGTTGTAATATGAAGGCTGAATTACGGCGAGATTGGTAAAGCCATGACTCTTGGTGCTCGGGGAAATCATACGAGGCCGTTACAAGGGTCGGATACGAGAGACGAGCTGATCATCAAATCCGGATCTCTCAGATGAAATTAGGGTGTCATACAGGACAGAGATCGAGATCAAAAGTTAATGCCAAAAGGAACTGTGGCTGAAAGGTCCACTTTTATTAAGATACCAAGAGTACTTTATCCCCGCCAGCTATTGCTGTTAGCTATAGTGGACTGAGCCAGTAAGCAAGCTGCCTGTAGCCTTGCCAGTCCCTGTAACTATAGAAGGTTTATAGGGAAGCCCCTCTATGGCTCTTTTAACCCTTTGTACCCTTAAGTAGCTGACAGGAGTTATCGGTTGTGGCGTAAGACCTCTTTGGCGATAACTTTTGATCTCGACCTCTGTACAGGGACACATATTAAAGACGTAGAGAATTAAGATTTTGACCTTATTTCCGGAACGGCAATGCCGATCCGCGCCTGATAACTGAGTCTGATGATGCATCAAGCTCATGTCACTAACCTGAGTTCGGAGTCAATTTGCCGATCTCCTACGGGGTATTTTTTGACCTCCTACTTAATAACGTACATAATAAGCGAGTGCTCCACTGCACTGTGTAGTACTATAAAGCCTACCCTATAGCGTTTTTCCTTCCTAAATAAAATAGCTAAAAATCTAAAAGAAATTTATTTTATAATAGTATGGAAAAATAAATGAAAAGAATTTTTAAAAGAATTTTACTTATTTTATTTTATATATAAAAGCTTATTTATACAGTGTGAATAGTTTTCTTAATATATTAGCTTTATAAGAATTTTAAAAGATAAAAAAAAAGCTAATTTGACTTATTAGAAAACTTTTATAAAACTAATCATATTTTCCTACTATTTTAAATATAATTTCAGTTCTTAATAGGTTTATTAAAATATAGGTTTAAGGTGAAAATTCAATTGGATCACTCGCTTGTCTGGAGCACTCGCTTATCATGCACGTTAAGTTATCGGAATTATCCTCACCGGTGTTATGTAAAGCCGAGCCATTCGCTCCACCTGTAAAAACTGTCTTCTCCTGGCAATAATCAAACCGACTATGTTTAAAGTGGGTTGATAAAATCAACTCTACTAGAGTTGATTTAGTCATTAGTTAACGTACTAGGCTTTACTTAATAAATATTGAGTCTAGAATTAGCTGGTTAATGTCAAAGCACCTAACTTATGTTTTGCGTGATAAGCTTACACCGATTAAGTATGGTATTAGTAACGCTTAAGATATATGTAATCATTGGCTTATTTCTTCGTACGATTATAACATCGGTATTACCATCGGGATAGTCTTTGTCCAAGAATATAGTCTATCCCACAAAGAAACTGACCCCAGTGTGGGCAGGGAGTTGTATTATTGCCTGTGAGATATCCCGCCGCATATTCTTGTACATGATAGGCCATTTTGTACGTTGGCATATATATCTGCTTTAAATTTAAAAATTACTTTATCATAGCTATAGCAGCCTCAGCTGTCGATACTGTACCCAACAGCGCCAAACTTAGTGATACTACTCCAGCAGCCTTGATAGATAATATCATATAACGTACACGATAAGCGAACGCAACAAAAAGATCAACCTTTATAAGGTTAGTTATGATAAAAATACAACAGACTATCTAATTTATCAAAGCTAGTACTATACTTATTTCCAGAGACCTCTATCCCCTCCTGACAGGTTCTTGCATTATGACCAGTCTTGCCGCAAGTCCCACAGTGCCGAAGCCTCGGCTGCCTCGAACTTCCTTGACTATGACTTCTTAATGATTCGGCTAATACTTGCGTATTCATTATTCATATCTATCTATCTAATTAATTGAACCCTGACCTTCCTGTATAAGCATACTCCCTCTATTCTGTAGGCGTATTCTTTTTGCCATACACCGCCGGCTAAGCATATCATTTGCCCGTCGAAACTCCCGGTTCTCCTCGGCAAGTAGGCAACCTTATGAATAACTAGCTTAGTTCCTTTCTCAAATGACCTCAAAGCTTCAAGACTTGACTCTGGAGAGCTGCTATGATGTCTTCTGATTCGACCCTGAAGGTATTCAGACTGTGATCCGGTCTTAAGGACTGTTTTGAGGTCCTTGAATTCCAAGACTGAGCTCATTGGGCCCCCTCCTCAACAGGCGTTCAAGTTAATTAAATAGAAGATTTTATTCTATAAGCTATAGAGTAGATATGGGGGATCTGTTAGTCGGGACTATCTGACTAGATACTCTTTGATATTTCCTGGATTTATTATAGCTTCCCGACCATAAGAACTCTGTTTCCTTACGAAGCCGAATAGACCGCCTCGACAAAGGTAAATGAAGGGCCGAGCTGTTAGCGCCACGCTAGAGTACCATACAAATAAAAGGTGAATTGGTCTATTCACGATTACAATAAGTGATAGGGATGATTGAGGGAGCTTGAACTCTATTCAGCTTCTCATGAGGCACATGATAATGCTACCTTTGGGTTCTGCATCAGGCTGCTGGCTCCTACCTTCACCATAGGTAAATTGGCATAAGAGTATCATCGAGGCTTGATGCTTTTGTAGCTGACCTTCTGTGCATATTTAATCTTTTGCGAAACGTTTTACTTCGACAGCTAAACAGCTAAACATTCTTATTTTACAAGAAAGAAGATATCAAGCCTTCAAGATTACTCCCGGCACGTCTGTGGGCAATAGTCTCGGAATAGCGTGTTTAAATACATTATTGACATCATATTTTCTTTTAAGAGCCACCAGGGTCGAATATTGGCGCCCATAAACCTTCTTGAGGTCCACATCATCGTTAGATCCGAAGGAGATATATGAGCTCTCCAGAATGTTACCAGCGTCCTCGGCCTGAATATCAGCTTTAACCTGCGCGGCCCATCTGAGGCGTTTCTCTGCAACATTACTATCTGGGACGACAGCGTATATCTCAAGCATGTGATGCTTCGTTTGTGTTCCGAAAATCGACCTTAGTGCAGGTTCTTGAACAGATCGTAAGGTATGGTATGANTGCTTCGTTTGTGTTCCGAAAATCGACCTTAGTGCAGGTTCTTGAACAGATCGTAAGGTATGGTATGAAAATATCAAGCTGCCTCCGGGTGCATGCGGATAATGTCTGGCCAGAACTGCGATCGATTTCGCCGTAAGCTGTTTGACGTTGAGAGTGACTACTCGACCATATGAGGGCCAGGTCACTAGCTTTTCGTTGTTCTCGAGCATTTCGGCGAGGGTGCTTTCTTGCGTAGTTTCCATGACACATGTACCTGCACTTGCAAACCTTTTGATCCAGGCACGTCCCTCGTCTTTGCTCTCTCCGTGCCAGGTGGCCATCGCCCNCTGCACTTGCAAACCTTTTGATCCAGGCACGTCCCTCGTCTTTGCTCTCTCCGTGCCAGGTGGCCATCGCCCCAAATACAACCCCTAAGTTAGGCATCTGCATGATGACGGGCTGTAGCTCAAGGTAAATCGGGAGCTGTTGAGCTTCAAGCAGCTTCTCATAGTACTGGGTATAAGCCGTGATAGCAGCTTCCAAGTTACTCGATTCATACACAATAGTAGATATAAGGATCTAGGCATCACCCAATTAGCAAACATCATCCAATTCCTCATGTTTGATAACACGAACCTTGTCGAGGGGGTAAACCTTGATCGTCAGCTCGACAATAATGCCCAGTGATCCACCACCGCCGCGAATGCCGACAAGCAACTCTTCATTGACGGTCTGGATTTCTCCTTCAGCGTTGACAATTTTAGCACCGAGAATTTGATCAACTCCTAGGCCGTAGCGCGATGCCAACGGGCCATATCCACCGAGGGTACTCCATC
>WETZ01000096.1:0-31123 GCA_011034095.1 Fusarium cf. aywerte
GCCGAAAATTTTTTTTCATTTATTGGGTTACGTTGCGTACCAGACAGGCTTAGGCTTAAGTTCCATATCTGTCTCTCTTGCCTGACTCTCTCTCTCTTCCGATTGTTCTTCTTCTTCTCTCTTTCCTTCTCTTCCATTATTACCTATTTCTTCATCCCACTTCTCCGCAATTCTCTCTTCTCTCCCCCAACTGCAGCCGGTCTCTTAATTGACACTCGGCGCCTCTTTGTGGCTCTTAAAACTCGCCCTTCTCCATCATTTTGGACTCGTCGCCTTTGCCGCTTCGGGGTTTAAGTCGTTCCAACTCCCGCGCCCTAAGAGCCCTAGGGAACGAAACTCTCTGTCTACTTTGCCCAACCTGAGCCAAGCTCCAACCTGTTCAAGGGTCCACCCCGTCCTTAGCGGACTGTGGCTTGCTCTCGCCCATAACTCTCCGAGTCGAGTCGAGGAATCAACGAGCAGTAACCCAACCAATCCCTGTTCACGGAGAGCAGTTTAGAAGTCCACTGGAAGATTCACTACTAGATCGGATAAGACCTTAGACACGGCTGTCGGACCGTGGACTGTACTGGAGTCAACATACACCTCGCAAAAAGTACATAGCGACTTTTGCAACGCTTCAATTCCGTCTTCCGCGCGCCCTCTAGCTTAGCTTAGCTTACCCAGCTTCCCCTGCTCCCCGCCGCACTACCTGGTCTATTATTCCCAGGAGGGCCCAAGTCTCCGCCCGACCTCTCTCAATCCCCTGTTGACAAGACGGAACTTGCAACCGCAATTGCAACTCACTGCAACTTTTTTCGTTGGTTTGAAGTGGACTTATCAGAGCCCGAGCGAGCCCTTGGAAAACACTTCCCTTGGCCTCTCTGCTGCATCTCCATCTTCTTCATCTTCTTCTTCCAACTTCTACCGCTGTTGGATCTGATCTCTACAACCAGACCAACTCTCATCACGCCAGGTGCTATTCCCAGTGGACTCTTCTAACCCATCGAGAATCAGACCAACCCCGAATCATCCACCAATTCGTCTGAACCAACCAACCAACCTTGGCTCCTAATCTTAAACCACTTACAGCATCCTCCATCTTTCGGCATTTGGCCTCGAGCTCTTTAAACTTTGTCTCGTCCCCGATCCATCATTGCCTGCCTGCATCGATATATACCTACTTTATTTGTGGAAAGGGAGTTTCACATCATAACGACGCCTACGACGACTACGACCATCACGAGAGCAAAATAAGACTGCTGCAAGTCTCGACCAGTACTGCATCACCACAACTCGTGCCTTTATTGAATCTTATGGTACTTGATTGACCATTTTACTCATTTGATACTATTCTCATCCACGAATTGGGCCTCGACCCAGCACAGACACGAAACACCGCCGATCGTCCCGTGATTATTTGCCACAAGGCCTTGACACATTCTTATTCCCCCAACTGACTCTATTCATCGTCATACCTTTCTGCAAAGACGCAGCCTCTGAGTTCCAGCTCAACCCATCACCGAATTTCTTTCCGACATTTAGGGAGTCAGGTGAACACCACCTGGCCCCTTGCAACACAGCCAACACGGCTCCACCGCGAGAATCAGACTTCCGCGACATGGCTATGGACGCTCTCAAGAATCTTGCCAACAACGTCCCGGACTGGTTGCAGCGCCTCGACGACCTCAGCGGCCAGATCGACCGACGCCAGGCCGAGCTGGCCGCTGTCGCTGCAGCAGAAGGAAAGAGTCCAGAGACAAAGTCCCTTCGCAACAAGGGCTCGACCGAATCACTAAAGCCTAAAGATGACCCCCCCGTAGTCCACGCTGAGGCTCCCACCGATGAGGACATACCCGAAGACACCAATGCTGAGAATGCAGCGCAAACACCAGCCAAGACCTCCAACTCACCCAAGGTATACACACCGAGCCCCGGCTCCATTCGCCAGCAACAAGAGATCATAAAGACAGCGCAAGCTAGGGCACGAGCTCAGGTTAGGAAGAAGCCCAAGTCGCCATCCATGATGTCCAATGAAGACGCTCCCACTGCCTACCGAACAAGAAGCATGATCATCGTCTACTACGACAGCTATGTCCAGGGTTTCTTTGATGAGCTTGTGCGGTTCGTTTCGTCCAGTCGCAACCTAATGCGCAAGGCCAAGATGGCCGCAAGAGTCGCCCAGATTAAGAAGTTGGCCGAGCAAGACGTGTCAGAAGATGGCAGCAATGATGACGCACTCCCATCACTACGATATATGAGCAGCAGACGATTCGGCCCCATGTCAATAGCGCGGTCCGGCGCTGGAGACCAGCCACCCGATGTATACGATAATCTCGATAAGGGCCTCGAATTTGTACAGAGCATGTGCGAGCATGGCGCTCACCAGTTCCTGCGCGACGGAGACTGCAACGATGAGATCAGCAAGGTACAGAAGCGACTCACCGAGGTCCTTGAGATGGCCAAGACAGAAATGGAGCGTGTCCAACGCGAAGAGCCTGAACTGGCCAAGGAGACGGGCGAAATGGGTAAGGTCCGTACAAGACGACCTATCAGCATGCGTCGTGAAATGTCGGCCGGTCTGAAGGAAGGCAGCCCGACACCCACCAAGGAGGAGAACAAATTGGAGCCCGCAAAGCTAGAAGCCGCCGAACCCACTCCTGCACCGGATCCCATGGCGCCCATGGCGGTGGATCCAAATATCATGGAAGCCGACGAGGGCATCGATGTTGAGATGGAAATGCCCAAACTACAATACCGATCAACCCGGGCAATGCGCAGCCGCGGTCCATAGAGTGGACGTGAGCCATGTGCTTGGGCTATTATTCATTAAGCGCCATGACGAGAAATACTCGTTGCTTGCCTTGCTTTCAGCAGCATTCGTATTATTTTACAGCAATTGTCACTCATCCATATCATTACTGGCGTAACGGGATTGGGAAAGAAGAAGAAAGCGTCCCAAGGGAAAACCCCAGTTGAGATTTATTCTGGTTTCATTTTCTAATGTTGGAAAACAAAAGGAACTAGCCTCACATCTTTCGTTATATAACATATCATGAAGTATAGGCATTGCATTCGAAGGAAGAAGAACGGCCTTGTCTCTTTTAGTTGTTGTTGTCTTGCTCACATGGAAGCTTTGTTCTTTTCCACACAAAAAGAAAGACCATTCATAGCGTCGGGGTTGTTGCATACTCTATCGAATCGAAGTATTATGGGTTTCAAAGGGAATATTGTTCGTTATTTGTTGCCATGTTTTACTCTCGTCCTGTTTTGTATAGCTTTTTCTATTATATCTTAGGTTCACGGTTATGAACAACGGGAACCCTAAAAAGAAAAGATCACTTGAGGTGTGATCTAGTACAATTTTATTTAATATCGTCGCACCTCTTCGTGTGCATACTTGGTGAACCTGCTTTATTGCATGTGACTACATCTTGGACGCATTCTAGTCTGGAACCTTTCGACGATGTAGAGTGGCCATAAATCTTTTCACACGGTATAAGATTCTTTACCGTGTGGGAGACACAATTTATAGCTCTCCATTTAGAAATTGTGTATCTCTGAATTTAACGAATCCTTTCTATGGTGTGTTGTATGTCGTTAGCTGCGGTCACCTTAATACCTTAATAGTGTGCGGGCTATGGCAGCCAACCGTCAGCGTGCTCAGGTACCACCTGCCACCGTATGACGTCCCCTCTGGCTCCTGCTTGACTTCACTTCCACTTCTACATCAACCACCACGGCATATTGCTACTTCACAGCCTACATCACACTAACTCTAAACACTGCAACTTGCAATAAATACTTTTGAACGGCCTTCTTTCGCCAAATAGTCCCATCCAAAATGATGACGGCTTCGTGCGCGGCCGACCGATAGCTTCCACCATTTCGTTAGGCCCCCCGCCAAACCATGGGTCAAGGGTTCTCCCTCGCGACGCCGTCCGTCGGCTCTGCGGGCATCGACATCTCGGAACTGAGTGATGTGCAGTATGAGAAGAGCATCGGGAATGCAAGATTTATGAAGACTATTCGTGGCCGTCACGAAAATGGTCTAGTACTAGTCAAAGTCCTCGTCAAGCCGTATCCCGAGGTCAAGCTAGCGAAGTACAAGAAACAAATAATCGGTGAGTTCCAGACGTGCTGTGATGCGCTGGGAAACTGCTGACGTTATGTAGAACAGCATAGAGCGATAGCAGACGTTCCTAACGCCCTCGGATTCCAGCGCATCATCGAGACCGAATCGAACGGCTACCTTGTCCGCCAGTTCCTTTACAGCTCGCTCTACGATCGACTCAGCACCCGACCGTTTCTGGAGGATATAGAGAAGAAATGGCTGGCCTTCCAGCTTCTTTGCGCTTTGCGCGATTGTCATGCGCGAGATGTCTATCATGGTGATATCAAAGCGCAGAATGTCCTCGTGACCTCATGGAACTGGTTGTATCTGTCGGATTTCTCATCCGCATACAAGCCTGTTATGCTGCCTGACGACAACCCGGCTGATTTCTCCTACTTCTTCGATACATCAGGTCGTCGCACGTGCTATGTCGCTCCCGAACGATTCTTCGCCTCTGGAGAGGCACCGCCGCAGAAGGCAAAGATGACATGGGCTATGGACATCTTCAGTGCTGGTTGTGTAATCGCGCAAATGTTCCTAGAATCGGAAATGTTCAGTCTCGCTCAGCTGTATAAGTACCGACGCGGCGAGTACGACCCCGTTATCACACATCTGAGTGTTATTGCAGATAAAGACATCGCCGACATGATAGCACACATGATTCAGCTCGACCCGGAGAAACGATACTCTGCGGAACAATATCTTGACTTCTGGAAAGGCAAGGTGTTTCCGCATTACTTTTACAATTTTCTACACCAATACATGGGGCTTATAACCGATCCATCGTCAGGAAACAATCCCATGTCTGGTGCTTCGAAGAATCTTGGAGAAGCTGATGATCGAATCGATCGCGTGTTCTATGACTTCGATAAAATATCTTACTTCCTTGGCTATCAGCTGGAAAAACGAACTTCCCAAGAGTTGAAACCATCTTCCAGACTAAGCCTTTCGCATTTCCCTGTACGGCTCAATATACCAAACCACAATCATACAGTCTCATCTGCTTTAGAACCGCCCGAAGACGATGGAACCCTGATATTCTTGACACTCATTGTGTCTCAGTTAAGAAATACTGCACGCGCATCTTCCCGAATCCGCGCATGCGACGTGCTACTAGCCTTCTCGGAAAGACTTACTGACGAAGCGAAGCTGGATAGGGTATTGCCCTATCTGATGACTCTTCTTGTTCCAGATGAGACAGATCTAGTGTTGATTGCTGCTATCCGAACCATTACCCAGCTTCTAGAGCTCGTAAAGATGGTTACTCCCATCAACTCCCATGTTCTAGTAGAATATGTGTTGCCTCGCATGGAAATAGCACTGGGCTCTCGGTCAAGAGTACCTAGCCCGTTAGTCAGAGCAGCATATGCTTCCTGTCTAGGAAGCCTTGCGACAACTGCACAGCGTTTTCTTAACATGGCGGCGAGCCTTCGTGCTGATGGCTCGATACCTATCTCAGATCCTGAGATCGAACCCGGCGCTGATGCCAAGGCGAATTTTGAAAGTGTTTTCGACAATGCCGGCCGGCAGCTTTTCGAGGTTCTTGAAAGTCATACCAAGCAATTGGTTGAAGACTCCGACAACTCTGTTCGAAGAGCGTTTTTGGCCTCGGTGCCGGACTTGTGCTACTTTTTTGACGACCATTCAAACGATGTCCTTCTTACCCATCTGAACACTTATCTCAATGACAAGGATTGGACACTCAAATGTGCTTTCTTTGATACGATCGTGGGCATCGCAATCTTTATTGGAAGCACGAGCTTGGAGGAGTTCATGCTGCCCTTGATGATCCAAGCCTTGGCCGACACAGAGGAAAACGTAGTACAAGCAGCACTTCATTCGCTTGCGCAACTAGCTAAGCTAGGTTTGCTATCAAAACCCAAGATTTGGGAGCTGGTTGACCTCATCAGTCGATTCACGATGCATCCAAACATTTGGATCCGGGAGTCCGCAGCAGAATTTTTGTCAGAGTCAGCACGATTCCTGGAACCTGCTGATGTGAGGTGTAATTTGATGCCTCTTGTAAAACCATTCCTAAAAATAGAGGTTCTGTCTGATTTCCAAGAGCTCACTATCCTCGACGCACTCAAGAGACCCCTAACACGAAACGTCTTCGACCAAGCTATTACTTGGGCTTTGAAGACAGAGCGCGGTGTTTATTGGAAGCCGCTGCAGCACCTTAAACCGCTGTTATTTGGTTCCAAGGTATCAACATCGAGTCGATCTTCTCGAGGTCTGTCGCAAAGCTCTATGGGACGAGTAGCTGGGAATGACGAAGATGAGCAGTGGTTGGCGAAGCTCAGAAATCTTGGACTGAAACACGAGGACGAATTAAAACTTGACGCTCTGCGAGAATTCATTTGGCGCCTGAGTAAGATGAAGGCACGGGATGCCTCTAATGCAGATGGCAACACTTCTAACGGGGTGATATCTCTGAAGACTCTGGGTGTCACTCCTCAAACTGTGTTCTTCAATGACGCACCACTTCGCGATCCCAAGGCAGTTGTGGATCTTGAGCGACCAGAAGAACCATATACCATTGCAGATGCCCTTCTGGACGCCTCAATGACCATTGATGATTCGACCGGTGGAAAGAAGAAGGCTAACACCAACCGCCGGGTACAAAGTGTTGGGCCTCGCTCATCGGGTCGCCTCCTGTCACCAACTGCCGCTGGTCGAACACATTCTAGAGCGGCATCAACATCGCATAAAGAACATCCAGGAGACGATGTATCTGCTCAAGGAGAGCCGTCATCCTCCAGAAATGCGATCCGCCACCAAGTAAGCGCGTTGAGCTTGCTCGACCGCAAAGACAAAAACAAGTCCATTGCACAGACCGGTACTACCGACACTAATGCATTTGGCGAAGTTGAAGGACCCTTTGCTCAAGCCTCAGCAGAACAACTCCCGTCTTCTAACGGCAAAGAAGGAGACACCGCACGCCCCCGAGGGTCAAAGCACAGCTACGAAGGGAATGATCCAAACATTCAAAGAATGCTGGACAATATGTATGTTGACAACTTCCCTCGTGATGTCCTCGAGTTTGGACCTATCGTCATGCCCATTAAGAGAAGCAAAGCGAATCGCATTAGCGTTCAGCCTGGAGACGAACCTTGGAAGCCTGAGGGTCAGCTTATCGCAACGTTTGCCGAGCACAAGGGCCCCGTCAACAGGGTACTGCCATCCCCTGATCATGTTTTCTTCATAACAGGGGGTGATGATGGCACAGTGAGAGTTTGGGATACAGCTCGGCTCGAGCGTAACATCACTCATCGCTCTCGCCAAGTCCATAAACATGGCGACAATACACGAGTCGTCGCTCTCTGTTTCGTCGAAAACTCGCATTGTTTTGTGAGCTGCGCGTCGGACGGCAGTGTGCACGTGGTCAAGGTCGACACAGTCTCTGCCAGCGGTGTAATCAGGTACGGCAAGTTGCGAGTGCTGCGCGAATATCAGCTCCCAGATGGCGAATTCGTGGTATGGTGCGAGCATTTCAGACAAGAATCAAACTCGGTCCTCATCATTGCTACGAATCGCTCAAGGATCCTCGGCATCGATTTGAGAACCATGGATCTCCTTTACACTCTCGAGAATCCAGTGCACCACGGAACTCCCACTTGTTTCTGTGTGGACCGGAAGCGCAACTGGCTTTGTGTGGGCACTTCTCATGGAATAGTCGATCTTTGGGACCTGCGTTTCAAGATGAGACTCAAAGGTTGGGGCTTACCAGGCAAAGGATCGATCTACAGGATTTGCATCCACCCCACTAAGGGCCGCGGTAAATGGGTGTGTATTTCTGGGGGAACAGGCCAAGGTGAAGTCACGGTGTGGGATCTGGAGAAGACTGTATGCCGAGAGATTTACAGAGCTGGAAGCAGCAAGGACGGCTTGAAGGGGTATGAGGCATGGGATGTCGATGAGGACAAGCGAGAAGGGATGCTCGGACGATACGCGACCGATATCGAGCCAAACGAAACCGCGAATGCTGACCGAGGAGTTCGTGCCATGGTTGTTGGCACTGCAACGGTAGACGACTCGAGAGATGTTAGGCATGCGTTCATTGTCACTGGCGGTTCGGACAAGAGACTACGGTTCTGGGATCTTTCACGAATGGAAAGTTCCTTCATCTACAGCGGTCTTGCGCCAGACCAAGCCAAGCCAACCTACACGACATCACACCCAACAACGGCGCTGACATTAAACATGGAACGATTTCCTAGACAAGCACCGACAGCTCCTAATGCGGGCTCCGGACCCAAGGCCAAATCCTCAAGTGCGCGACCGCCAAGATCGACGGTTATTTCTCTCCAACAGCAGCAGTTGCTGCAGTCACACATGGATTCCATTCTAGACGTGGCGTTGCTGGAGTTCCCCTATACCATGAGCGTTTCGGTAGATCGAATGGGTGTTGTGTTTGTGTTTCAGTAGGACCGAGGCGCAATTGAAGAAGTCTCGCTGGAGTTTGTTGAAAAACCAAGATCAATCACTGTTTAGCTGGTTGTTATACATCTACAGGAATATAGACAGAGTAATGGATCAAGATTTGTCTACACAGACTTATAGTGCCTCTATTGAATTGACTGTTCTCTTTACAACAGTGAAATAAAAGTCTAGTGCTGTGTAGAAGAAAATGCCTATGTTCGGAACGTTTCCCACGCGATATACTATACCATGTAGGCAGCTCAGTTCTGGCATACTTGTTGAATAAGTAAGTTTGGTTATCATGTTTGTAGGTCTGTATATAGATAGTCTCATTGAATGGAACAAAAACCATGTCAGAAGTCTGTGATTCTAAACTTTGGACATTTATGTCGCTCTCCCAGATCATATAAGCCGTCGAGATGTCTGTTGTGGCTGAACTCCGGGTGCCACTGAAGCTTCAGCCACACACGACACCAAAATTTCCCCATCCGCCTCGTCGAGATCATCAGCCTTGTCGTATATCAACACCGCCGACATTCCATTAGCCTTCCCGACCTCACGATTTCGAGCCCACAAAGAAGCGACCATAAAGAAAATCCCATATTTGAACCCGAGGTAACAGCCCCAGATCCAAGATGCGGCTCACCGCCGACCTCATCCGGGATTCCCTATCCTACCTCAATCCTCTGAAGGAGCGAGAGCTTGATCTCCGAGGTGCGTTTTGAAAAGAGCAGATGCTACACTTTTTGATCTTTAGAGAGCGCAGAGTTGATACAATCGTCTTTGCGGCGTGAACAGGACACCGAATTCCAGCGATTGAGAACTTGGGTGTTGCTGGCGTAAGTTTTGAACTCCCATGCCTCTGCTGCTTGTGCGGTTGCTAACGACTTTACCTGAGTAGCCTCACGATGCCATCGACTTCACCGACAATGACATTCAAGTACTGGGCAACTTCCCCCTGTCGCCGCGCATAACGACCCTCCTCCTCGCGCGAAACCGCGTCTCGAGCATCCAGCCTTCTCTAGCCAAGGCCATCCCGAACCTCACCAACCTGGTGCTATCGTCAAACAACCTCGTCGAGCTTGCGGATCTCGACGCGCTAGCACTGTTTCCCCGATTGACGCACTTGGTGCTGTCGGACAACCCTGTTTCTAAGAAGGAGGTGAGTCTGGAATGCGACAATGGGCGGTGACTCTTGCTGATGCGCGGTGCAGAACTACCGATACTGGGTGCTCTGGAAATGCCCCTCTGTGCGATTTCTCGACTTCGTCAAGGTAAAGGAGTCTGAGCGGGAGCATGCTCGCACACTGTTTGGAACTGAGGAAGAGCCTACTGCTTTGGCTGCCAAGGTTCGTATTATTCTATTAAACAGCAAGCTAAGCACCACGGACTAACAACGTGCGCAGATCCAAGGTATCAAGACCACCAACTTCAACACCTCCACCGACGGCTCGGAAGCACCGTCCAAGCTTTCACGAATAAAACTTACGGACGCCGAGAAGAAGCGATTGCAGGAGCGCATCAAGAAGGCCACCAGTCTACAGGAGATTATTGCACTGGAGAAGGAGCTCAATGAGGGACGTCTGCCTTCTGGCATTCACGGAGATGCTATGGAGGAATAATGCTTCGCATATATGGAGTAAAGCAGCCGTGCAGGATCTGGATGGGGTTTACAGAAAATATCATGATTATTCGTCTTTTAGGATATACATCCTCTTGCAATGACTGCTTATAGTTGATGTCGCCAATTTCCTAACTTGCAATTGGTTGTTTCTAATTCTTTGGTCCACGTAATGTTCAGCTGGACCGCTTTGCCGTGCTTAATCCTCATTGTCACTGTTGAGTACAGCGGATAACTAGCCCGTCATGGTGACATCGCCGTCCTGGTTCATGCCAGCCGCCTGTCTTGACTCCTGCTCCAGCTGTGAGTTGGGGTCGTCTTCTCTGTCGTTAAGATGCGCAGAGGCGCTCATTGAGCTGCCGTTAACAAGAGGCTTCTTGGAACCGTTTGCCACTGGGAAGTTGATAGTCTGGTTGTTGCTGTTGTCACCTTGGAGACGTGCTTGTGTTGCCTTGGCGGCGGCCTTGATGTGCTTGTAGGGCACTGTTTTTGGCACGACGTCCTCGAGAAACTCCAGGTTGTCATGATGTGAGACGGCAGAGGCTGAGAGAGTTAATCATTGCGAGGACGGAGAGAGAAGGTAGTAAACTTACCGACATCCTTGTATTGGATGTTTCGACGGGGCTTGCGGTCTAGCTTGGCTTGGGTATGTGCTTCCTCCGCTAGATGCTGGACGAACATCTCCTATGTAGCGTGAGCACAGAGCCAACAGGGTAAAGGGGAGAAAGCATACGGCGGCGAGAGTTATCACGAAAGCGGCATTGTTAGAGCAGAGGCCGATCTCAGGGTCCTGTGCGATAATCTTCTTGACTCTTGAGACTAGACTGGTGTTAAATTGTTACTGTTCAAGCTTGAAGATGGCACTTACGAGGAAGTTGGTTTTGTCCTGTAGGTTCTTTGCGAGGAGGGATAGCTGTGGTGTTGTAAGGCATGGTGAATGGTAAAGATGAGATTATCTGAGTTTAGAAGTATGAATCTGTGAGTGTTAGACTACTTGTGATGAATGGCTTTGATATTGGAGTGTGGTGGAGGATAAGTTTGGAGAATACAGGGGTGAAAGGTAGACTGGTCAATAATTCTGGTAGGAAAGGGGATGGAGCAAAAGGCTTGGGCAACAAAGCAAGAGCTTCTGCACACCAAGAACTCGGCGATATTGATACTAATACAGCATCAAACAACAAGAGAACATATGCTCTGACTAATTGAATAATGAAACTTACATTGCTTGAGTTATGCAGTTCGGCGATAAAGGTTACTACCAGGGGCTAAGCAGCGCCAGAGGCTTGAGTGGTTGAATAGAGCGCCAAAAGAGATGGAAACAATGGGAATAAATAAGAATTAATCGTCTGGTTCAAGTTTCGTACTTGGCAAGAATTGAAATTGAGTATATATGAAATGTCTTTCCAATGAAGTTAAAACATACGCGAAGAAAGTCGGTTTGAGACGCGATGCTGCAACCACTAAACGCGATTTTGTGGCTAGAGCTTAAGCCACATATTGGTGTCAGCCTCCCTGCTGGCCATTACGACACTTTCCATAGAACAACCTCTACAAAAGCGAACCTTCTCTGCAGAAACTACGTCTTTATTTGCCTTGATAGCATTCTTAACGTCTTGCTCTCTTTGTTCCGGCTTGCGCGATCCCAATACCATCAGCCGAGCGACAATGGTCGCCTTGTCCGAACCATGAACGTGCGACAATCATCCTTCAGCTTGGCCCCTCCCGGACCTGAAAGGCGTCCCTCAGTAGTATCACGTCTATCATCCGTCTTCTCCCATGCAGATCAGGAAGCGGGGAACGCTACATCTACAGGGGCGGGCCTTATAGAGGAGGAGATTGCCGAAATTAAGAGATATGAAGTAAGTCGGATGCGCCAGACGTGCCGTCTCCACGCTAATTAATGGACTAGGACTTTACGACAATAGGTATGCGCCTTTCACGAACGATCACGATTGACAACTCCCAATACTGATATATGTGGTAGACTGGGTTCAAGATGCTGCGCGCGAGCAAGCGAAGCGTAAGGTGCGGAGGAAGCAAGCAGCCGGCCTCTACGATAAAGGACAGCCTGGTTGGCGATACCAGCTATGGAGGAGTTATGATGCGGCGCAGGCCTGGATTGTGGTCACTATCATTGGTGTTGCGATTGGTTTGAACGCGGCGCTTCTGAATATTATTACAGAGTGGCTGTCCGATGTCAAGATGGGCTATTGCGAGACTGGGTTCTATCTAAACGAGAACTTCTGTTGTTGGGGAGAAGAAAACGGTATGTTGTTCTCCTTGATGGCGTTGTTGAATGATGCTGACAGGAGACAGGTTGCGACCAATGGCATAGGTGGACCGGTTTCGAGCCTTTCAATTATTTTGTATACCTCGTCTTTGCAGTAAGTTGTCTGTCTTTCTAAAATACGGCAGTAGCTAACAATATAGACTCTATTTGCTTGCGTCGCTGGCACCTTGGTCAAGTCGTTTGCACCATATGCTGCTGGCTCGGGTATTTCCGAAATCAAGTGCATTATCGCCGGATTCGTTATGAAGGGGTTCCTCGGCTGGTGGACTCTGATCATCAAATCCGTCTGTCTACCCTTGGCCATCGCATCTGGCTTGTCCGTTGGTAAAGAAGGTCCCAGTGTGCACTACGCTGTGTGTACGGGAAATGTCATTTCTCGGCTCTTCGACAAGTATAAGCGCAATGCTTCTAAAACGAGGGAGTTTCTGAGCGCTTCGGCCGCTGCTGGTGTTGCTGTTGCTTTCGGCAGTCCTATCGGAGGCGTGTTATTCTCTCTTGAGGAAATGTCTAACCAGTTTCCTCTAAAGACTCTATGGCGCAGTTACTTCTGCGCGCTGGTGGCAACGGCTGTCCTTGCTGCTATGAATCCCTTCCGAACAGGTCAACTGGTCATGTTCCAAGTCGAGTACAAGAACGACTGGCATTTCTTTGAGTTACTTTTCTATGTCTTGATTGGTATATTCGGTGGACTCTACGGCGCTTTTGTTATCAAGTGGAATTTGAGGGTTCAGTCCTTCCGCAAGAGGTATTTGAAGGACTATGCCGTTCTCGAAGCAACTCTGTTGGCAGCCGGTACTGCTATCATTGCTTATCCCAACGCCTTCTTGAGGATTGACATGACAGAGAGTATGGAGATTCTGTTCTCCGAGTGTGGTCATGGAGAGTCCTACCATGACCTCTGTGAACCCAACAAACGGTGGTGGAACATCATATCACTGTTCCTAGCTACATTCCTGCGACTCTTTCTCGTCATCCTAGCTTACGGATGCAAGGTTCCGGCAGGTATCTTCGTTCCTTCCATGGCCATTGGCGCCTCCTTTGGAAGAATGGTTGGTATCATCGTCCAGGCTATTCATGAGGCAAATCCTACCAGCGTCTTTTTCTCCGCATGCAAGCCTGACGAGCCTTGTATCACGCCTGGCACGTATGCGCTACTTGGAGCTGCCGCTGCGCTGAGTGGTATCATGCATATCACCATTTCTGTGGTGGTCATTATGTTTGAGCTTACAGGCGCTCTCAACTATATTCTTCCCACCATGATCGTCGTTGGAGTCACTAAAGCCATCAGCGAGTTATTTGGTAAGGGAGGTATTGCCGATAGGATGATTTGGTTTAGCGGGATGCCGTTCCTCGACAGTAAAGAGGAACATAACTTTGGCGTACCTGTCTCGGCAGTCATGAGAACCTCAGTCGTGTCCCTGCCTGTTCACGGGCTTACTCTGGGTGAAGTCCAGCGACTTCTGGCCGACGATCGATACCAAGGCTTCCCTGTAGTGGAAGACAAGCATACCAAGGTCCTTATTGGTTACATCGGTAGTACCGAATTGCGCTATGCCATTGATAAAATGAGCCGAACATCGCCTTTGTCTGAGACATTGAAGTGCACATTTGCGCCATCGTCGTCAAATCTGTCAACCACATCGCTCCATGGCACACACGGCGACTCATCACATTCCTCGACTCTCGACTTCAGCCGATATGTCGACGCAACACCTGTCACAGCCCACCCAAGACTGCCCCTCGAAACTGTCATGGAGCTGTTCCAAAAGATTGGTCCACGAGTCATCCTTATCGAATACCATGGCAAACTCACTGGTCTTGTGACTGTCAAGGATTGTCTGAAATATCAGTTCAAGGTTGAAGCAGCCGAGAACCCCAAGGATAACCACCGCATCGAAGAAGGACAGGAACAATTATGGAACCTCCTTCTCAGGGCTGGCAATTGGTTCAGTTGCAGGGTTTCGAGGTATTCTGGGGGTCGGATACGCTTGAGCAGCACCTCTGGCGATGACCGACCTCTAGGTAGAGGGCAGATCCTCGATGGTGATGAAGACGTGGTAGATGAAGGTGTAGAGCTGGAGAGCCGGCGGTAAATGTACGAGTATGTGCTTATCAGAGCTTGTGATGTTTATAACATAGAAATGCGCATGGTACGCTGGCGTTCTGGAACTTGAATCTATTGCTTTTTGTATAGTCAAACAATTCAATGATATCAAAGACGCCATTTGCCGTATTCAATATCATGTCTATATGCTTGTGAAGCGGAACTATCGTGACCTCTCATCCGACACCCTTCCCAGGTCAATGATATCTTCATCGTCATCCACTCTCTGCTCTTCCTCATCTTCAGTTGGTACGGGCACATAGCTTGGCCCCTCAGCCGCCGCAGCAGCACCAGCATCCTTACTCTCGTCCTTTCGTCCCACGATAACATTACCCGCAACGAGGAGCGCAGCACCAGCCCACCACAGCGGCGGTAGAACCTCTGAGAAGATCAAAGCGCCCAAGACAGCAGTAACCATAAAGTTGGTTGACGTGTTGAGGATGGACACTTGCGTTGTAGATGTGCCGCGTGAAAGAGCCTGCGTAAAGAGTGTCCACATCTGAAACAGTGTGAGTGAATGCGTTAAAGCGAGGGAGACAACGAGTAACTTACCACGCCGTTGAATGTGAGATTGAGGACAAAGAAGATCTATAGCGATGAGTTTGAGGTCAATTGGGGGTTGGAGAGCAACTTACACCTCGAACCAGATATTCGACAATATGCTCATGAGAAGAGAGGCCAATAAGACTAGCGATACCATTGGATAAGTTCGTAGTAAGTTGTGTAGTTGTCCTAAGTAATAGTTAGCAAGATTTACTAAACACAACGTATTGAGCCAAGTTCTCTCAGAGCCTGGTATTTATTTCATGTCTCGACTGAAAGAAAATGACTCCATTATCAATCCCTAAGCTTACAATTTGGCAAAGACTCCATTGAAAGCTGCACAAGCACCACTAGCAACGGCAAAGAACATCCATTGCGACCGTAGACTCCAATTGCTAGGCGACGGCATTGTAGAAGCTGATTCGCTCTTCAAGGACGAAGGAGGAGAAGGTTCAGGTTCTGAAGCTGCTGCTGTATGTCGTTTACGAACCATGGTTATCGGAGAGCTCGGAAACTTTAGCTTGTTGGTGAGAATGAACGGCCCCTGATAATGATGATGATTGATGGACTTGGCAGACTTGTTAGAGGCTGAGAAGTGGTCTTTTAGTGGGGGACAGGCCCCGGCTGGGAGGCGCTTCAAGGGACAAGCCTTATCACTTAAATCCGGGGAAATGAACAAAGATGCTACGTGCGGCTTTAGTAGCGGAGCTCAATTAGAGACTCAATTAAGCAAAATCATCATATCATTCTTTAGTATTTTCGTGTTAACGGTACGTCCAATGAGCCTGTCTCCATGTGCGCTGAGCGCGTCGTCTTAAGCCCACCACAATCAATATTGTGTAGTTGTTAAAAAAGAATAGCCATATCCCAGACGCCACCCAATGCTAATAAATCAATCTTTCGGTAGTTGCCCAATCTATGACCGTTGTATGCCCGTATCTTCGGCGTTCGTGGCCCGCGATCGTTAGTCGTGAGACTGGTGGACATGTTCCACCTTGCTTCTTGGTCTTTTTCAGGGCTCTCCCTCCCGCAAGGAACAATCCGTCCAAATGATCTGTCGCGTCGCAACACCAATTTATTATTGACCTTCGCCAGGCTTCTTGGCGTTACAGCTGACAATCTTGACCTTGTTTGCCGTGATAGACTGACTTCCACTATCCATCTTGAACGTCACGTTCTTGATCAAGAAGGTCCAAACTTCATCGCAGAATCTGTAGGTATCGAGGCTTCCCTGTGCAGGCGATAGTGGTTAGTATTGTTCTAGATACAAGCGCCGAGTATTGGAGCTATCTACTTACCTTAAACTGGAGACGGGCTTTGACATTCTTCTGCAGAGCCTCGGTAATCGCTTGATCGAAGTTACCCAGAATCTTCATGGCGAGCTGGGGGTTAATGCGCTCTTCACTAATGAGATCATCAAGAGTGTCTGTCAGAGCAAGACCGATGCTGCAATGGACCATGTTAGTTAAGCTGTCGCAAAGCAGCGTATAGCAGTTTCGCAGTACCTGCTTCGTCGGTAAAGCTCATAGAAAGACTGCGCTCCAGTAGCCATGGTGTCGGATTGTTTTTAGGCGTGGAAAAGGGTGTCTGGTCGTTTAATTGTTAATTCGGCTTTGGTCGGTTGATTGTTTGTCAAAGCAACGTTCATGAGATCCTACTGCCTGTGGAGGGAGTTGCGCATTGATGGGAATGACTAAGCACGTCTCACCAGCCACATGTGTTACAGCCTCGCATCATGTGACGTCGGTCCCAGTTAATCCAGTTGCCTGCTTGCTGCTGGACACGCATCGCCTCTAGCTTCAAGGTAGTACCTCTAAACAGGAGCTCCTAGAAAGCTCAGAATAAGCCACCTTCATCCCGTCGCCCGCCATCGCCAACAAATCAACCCCCCGGATCGTCGATACAACAATTCGAACACCGTCGCAATGAGTCTATACTATGGAGTGGGCGGCATTGGGTCGTTCTTGACCATCGTCGGAGGCTGTACGCGATACCCCATCCTTGAGAGGCGTTGGATAGTTGGAGACTTGGTGTACTTTTGCTAACCATGACGCCGTTGTGTAGATATGCTCTTCACCGGTAGCGGTGAGTCCTTCGATGTCGGCGCGTTCCTCGAATCCGTTTCGCCTTATACCTGGGCCACACTGGGTATCGCGCTTTGTATCGGTCTCTCTGTTGTTGGTGCTGCATGGTGCGTATACCCTCATCCATCTGATACACGGCTCTAACATCAACGACTAGGGGCATCTTCATTACCGGCTCATCGATTCTCGGCGGTGGTGTTAAGGCCCCCCGCATCCGAACCAAGAACTTGATCTCCATTATCTTCTGTGAGGTCGTCGCCATCTACGGCGTCATCATGGCCATCGTCTTTTCCCAAAAGGTCGAAAACGTTGGAGGTGCCGAACTCTACAACGCCAACTCCTACTACACAGGATATGCCCTCTTCTGGTCTGGTATCACCGTCGGCATGTGCAACCTCATCTGCGGTGTTGCCGTTGGTATCAACGGAAGTGGTGCTGCTCTGGCCGATGCTGCCGATCCCTCTCTGTACGTCATCCATCCTACGTCGCCGCGCCCGGCCGTCTTCTCTAATACATCTACAGCTTCGTCAAGATTCTGGTCATCGAGATCTTCAGCTCTGTACTCGGCTTGTTCGGTCTTATCATCGGCCTCCTGGTTTCCAGCAAGGCCCCTGCCTTTGGCGAGAAGAAATAAACTCATCACCCACTTTAGACATCTATCAAGTCCGGCAGCCTTGCCGCTGGCATCAACTTTTGTGTGTTCCAAAAGAGACGGAGCGCGTGCATGCATTGCGCCAATAATATTTGGTCAGGCGTTTGGAAGATTGGTTCGGGAGGAGGTGTTTTGGCTGTACCAGTATCATTTGGAGGAAGTGGTGTACATCACGACGTGGGATTTGAATTATATGTTACTCAAGGTTAGGAAGTTATCCGGGCCTGTGCATTGTATGTTTGATCGATTACAAGTTATGACGCTGAATACCTGTTTCACGACCTTTTTTCGAGCTTTGTCATTGTTGGCGTCTTTTAAGCAGCTTGGACAGCACTTAATAGTAGAACCTCGACCTTTGCACCCTTCTCCAGCTTACCCTTTCCACTGGGTAATATCACAAGCGCATTGGCTGACCTCAAACTGCCAACTCTTGAACTTCGTTGGCCACCAGTGCTAGTTGCCGATAGAAGTCCATCTTGACCAACCGTTACTACAGCACGGTGATACTCGGGTCTTGGATCCAGAGGAAAATCATGCGAAATAACGGCTGGAACTCTTGGTAGGCCTACAGTAGAGGCACCAGACAGTTTGTGAAGAGACGGAAGCACAAACAGATGGAAGGTGACTAGAGCAGACGCTGGGTTGCCAGGTAGTGAAAAGATAGCTTTTGTGACTCGTTGCCCCGAGTTATCCTTGACCGGGACTGTAGCAAAGGTAGTTGGCTTTCCAGGCTTCATGGCAACTCGACCAAAGTGAATTGTGCCGCCTAGAGATCGTTCGATCGTTGGCTTGAGAAGATCCAGCTCGCCCATAGAAACACCGCCGGTGGTGATAAGCAGGTCTGCGCGACGGAGACCATCACGGAGAGTCTCCTCTAACGTACCGGGCTTGTCGCTGGCAATACCGAGATCAACAACCTCGTAGCCCCATTCTTTAGCGGCTGACATCAGAGTGATTCGGTTCGTGTCGCGGACCTCGCCCAGCTTAAGATCTCCTGGTCGATTGTACTCAACGATCTCATCGCCAGTGGAGAGGACGGCTACCACTGGGCGACGGTAAATCTTGGCCTCGGAAACTCCTACAGAAGCGAGAAGACCGATCTCGCCTCCGACGCCACTGATAATCTCGCCCTTGTTGAGAATGACAGTACCTTCCTTGACATCACTGCCGACTTCACGGATGTTTTCACCCTCCTTAACGCCCTCGATTTGAATCTCCACCTCCTTTTCTTCCTTTCCGTCATCAGACATTGTTTTGAGAACTGTGTCTTCTACCATGACAACTGTGGTAGCACCAGGAGGTAAAGGAGCTCCAGTGGTAATTCTAGCCAGTTCTCCTTCTTTCAAAGCACCAATCTCTCCAGGAGCTGCGTGAGATATGGCTGTGACTGGGAAGACTCCCTTCAATTGACCATCCTTGGGGGCCACAACAGCATAGCCATCGACTATACTGGCACGGAAAGCAGGTACGTTCTCTCTAGCTTTGACGTCCCCGGCCAGAACTGAATTTACGATTGATTGATCCACTGGCGCAGTGATGACTTCGGCCTCGGGGGTATGCTGTTCGATCAATGCCAACGCTTCTTCGACGGGAAGCATGGGATATGGCGACTCTCGGTACCGACGGGAAGGTCCGAGTGCGGGGTCATTCGATAAAGTAGTCCCCGGCTTTGTGTGCCTAACAAGGCTACCATGACTATGTCCGTGGCCGTGACCATGACTATGGCCATGATGGTGATGGCCACATCCATGACTAGCAGCTGGGGGCTGTTTGTTCTCACTTGAGATACCAGCTTCGGCCTCCAGTTTCTTGACTCCACCAGAGTGCATGGCTCTCGAGTTCCCACCTGCAGCTTGAATACAGGCATGAGGTAGTGTCTTGATGATTGCCTGGAGGTTCTCCTTGGCGCCCTTAGGTGAGCCAGGTAAGGTGACGATGATGGTTGAATTACGGACTCCAGCTGCAGGACGCGACATCATTGCAACTTCAAACTACGTTAGTGCTCTTCTGGATAACAACGGTTGGTATCACTTACATGGTGTGACTGTGAGAGAGGCAGCTAGCATGCCGTGCACGAGACCTGGAGCTTGCTTATGCAATAGGGGAGTGACTGCCTGCGAACTGTTATCACAATTACTCCCCTATTCACTTCATTGCAACTTACCTCAGGAGTAGAATCGCCCGTTGCGAAGCCAGTTCCACCAGTCGTAACAACAAGGTTGACGCTATCCGGCCCATCAGTCCAAGCAGTTATCTGGCGTTGGATCGCGAGGATATCATCTGTAACGATTTTTGTTTCATGGACCTCCCATTTTCCTTCTCCTTCATCCTTCAGTACTTGCGTGAGTATAGGTCCAGAACCATCAGCAGAGGCATCTTTAGCTGCTGTTGTTGAGACAATAAGAAGGGCTGCTTTTAGAGGACCGGAAGCCATGGTCGTAGTAGGGAATTGAGTAACAATTATTATAAACCACTGGAAATTTTCATCAAGATTCACAGAGTAAGTTAATGCAAGTTCAATGGGGACATATAAGTAAATATGGTGAGCATATAAATATGTGATTGACTTCATTTACTGATAGCAGCGGGGAAGTGAGCTCTCTCAGTTGCTGCGGCCCCACTAACCCGGTCATGGTGGAACTCCGAAGTCGTTAACCTTCACGGAGATGCGACCCAAATTCTTCATCCAGTCCCAAGCTCTTATTTACTTTGCTCCTCAACTACAACAATCACCAGTAATACCACGTATTCTAAGCTAGAAGTCTTTCGAAATGGTGCGCATAAAAGAGAGATATCTCCTTGTCAATATCGTCTACCCGCCCGATCCTGCAAAGGCTGCAAAATCAAATTTACCAGACTCAGTCCTTCACCACCAGCCAACTATCGAAAAGCTCACTGCCGGCGCTCTTATCAAAGGTATCAGAGCCGAAGTCGCGTCACTGTACGGTGACTATGGATCTGGAGCATTAATGACATGCTCTGGTGAGTAATACTCAGTAGCTGCCAAACGCGTCGCATTATTGACATTACTCTAGTCAAATATCTATCATTGGCAACCTCAACTTTCATCCTCAGATGTTCAAGAGCTCACTATCAGATGCTCTGGTCCACGTTGACTTTCATGGATCACATTCCTGTTAAGGACGGCAGACCGTGTATCTTTCGGGTTGTGCGCGTCAGTGGAACGATTCGCAAAGCTGAAGAGGAAGCTATTCGCCAGGCCAAGAGACTCATCCTCGCCGCCAAAGAAGATACTAGCTCTAAATCTTCTTTCAGTTCATTACGCAACCAAGAAGAGATGGTCCTCGACATCAACAACGCGTCAAGCGATGAGGAAATGGATGATGCCGATGGCTGAACGGGTATCATTACTTTCTAACTACCTTGATCCCACTATCTTTGGGTACCGTCATGTCACCAAAATCAGGATCCATGCCACCCGCCGCCGGAGCAGATGGTTGTGATTGCTCCATCTCCATGGCTTGTTCTTCCTGGATACGAGCCTGCTCTTCTTCGGCCTCTCGCTCCATCCGGTCGTATTCCACCTTTTGATCGATCCAGCGCTCTTGGATGTCCTGCACCTCCATCATGGACGACTCGTTCCTCATAGCAACCGCCCAGACTGTATCGTTGGCTCCTTCGGCACCGCCAAAGACGTATCCACCAGCACGGTCGATGACACGGAGAATATGCATCATGCTTTTCTTGTTCTCAACGGCCAAGACCTCATAGCGCACCAGACCATAACTCTCGATCAGGTTTGCGATCGCCTCGTTGAGTTTGCCAAACTTTTCACTTCTCAGTGCGGGCGACTCGGTCTCGAGGTGAGGTGTCAAATACGTAAGATCGTCCACGTCTGTGTAGTATTCGAGGTTGAAAGGGAGTTCGTCATAATCGGCGACTTTATCGATCTTGGAGAGAATGTTGATATGTGGCATATCCATCTGTATCATCGCGCGGAGGGAGAGGAGAACGTTCGACACGTATAACGACGGTTGGGTAAGGCAGAAGGAATCGGAGAGGTGGACGCAAACAAGCTATAAATGGTCAGTTGTCGCCTTGTCGAATAGAAGAGACTACCAACCCTGAATCCAATCTTCTGGAGCTTGTAAAATATGTTTCGTAGAGAATTGTGATGTGTGTATAATTCCACCTGTCCTGGACAATCGAAGAGAATGTAGTCTTCGCTGAACTCTTTTAGCCCTTCTTCCAACCACTCGAAATTGTGTTCCAGCTCTTCAAGAGCATAAAGAATGCCACCGTTAGGTCCTAATTTATCGTCTTTCATAATCTCCTCGAGCTTAATTAAGTTGCGAATGTCGAGTGCTGCAGGGTAGTTCGTATGATCGTTGGCGGGATCGAGATTAACGACGGAACAGGCTCGCCCAATGGCGCCCAGGAATTGGTGCACTTTATCGGTCAGCTATACAATAATTGTCAAGAGATTTTCGTTAGGATACTCACTGCCATCACAGTAGGTACTCTTTCCAGAGCCTGGGCTACCGAGAACGAGTTGCGCAAAAGGCATCTCGAGAGCTGTCGCAAGATGTTAAGCTCAACAGCACATGATCAAGCGTAAGTAAAGCTGTGAAAAAGCGGCAACCTGGTATAGTACAAACAGACTTTTACCGTCTATTTCCTATACTCAAGATTGCGTCTTCTAGTCGTGGTAACTGGGATAAAGTGAACGTAAAATGCGATATGATTATCCAAGCCCAACCAAAGCAATGAAAAGTGACGGCACAAACGGATGGCCCCTCCACTGCCCACCTGGGCTCATGCCCGCCCGGAACAAATTCAGCGCCTCAGTCACTGAACCTCAGCGAGGTGGGGTACCGACCGGCCAATCCTCGGCACCCAAGCTCCCCTGTAGCTCCGCACTCGATCACAAGCTAAAAGCTTTCGCGTGCAGGAAATGCAGTCACGCTTTCTTTTTTTCCTTTCCCATGTTCATAAAACCTCGTCACCTCCAATTTTCTCCCTTCCTCCAAACTCCCTCCGCTTCCACGCGGTTCTTTTCTACAGGATGCAACGCTATGATGTGCAGTATTCTCATCATCAGCCATGGCATCTGATCCATCGAATGCCGCTCAAATGGCAGGCGACGTCGCTGAGACTGTCGCCCATGCCCTCAGCTTCAGCAGCTCCTCTCCCTCCGCGATGAGCACCATGCCCGCTGTCACCGCCCATGAGCCTTACACATGGTTCGGCCTCTTTGGGTGGCTGATTTTGTCTATCTTCCACATTACCTCGACCATCCTCTATTGGGTGATTCGGATAGCGACTATCAATGTCCCTTCCTTTCTATTCCACTTGTTCTCGACAAGCTGGACCGTCACCATGAATGCAACCACACTGTATGTCACTCGATGTACTCGGCAGCTTTCACTGCTAACAGTCGTGTAGCATGTTCATCATGGCAGCTGTTGTGTCGGCTGTCAGTTGGGTCGTGAGATATCGCATCCTCAATATGTACTCTCGTCTGCCTCCAGAGCCCCAACGCAAAGAGCCAGAGATCGATCTCTTCCCGGATACTCATGAGGGTGGTACCAAGTCGGGGTTGGCAAACTACTTGGACGAGTTCCTAAGCGCCATCAAGATCTTTGGCTACCTGGAGCGACCTGTCTTTCATGAGTTGACTAGAAGCATGCAGACGCGGAAGCTCATTGCTGGGGAGACTATCAACCTCGAAGAAGAAAAGGGCTTCTGTATCGTTGTTGATGGATTGGTTCAGATTTATGTCAAGTCAAACCGAGGCCCACGCGCTGCTGCTGCCTCTCGAGGACGGCTTGACCTGGACTCATCCGATGAGGATGATATCGCTCCTGGTCAACAGACATATCAACTTCTGACAGAAGTTCGTAACGGAGCACCTATGTCTTCATTGTTCTCCATCATGTCTTTGTTTACAGAAGACGTCGGGCTGCGACCCAACGAGGAACACGAAGATCCTCCATTGCATCCCGCCAAAAGCAGTGGCCTTCGTCATCCTACATTTGAGAAGCCGAACCCTTTTGAAAAGCCAAACCTCGAACGTGTCCCGTCAGATGTCAACATGTCAATGCCTGGCATACCTCATACCCAGAATGGCCCTGAGGTCGATGAGAAGAAGCCTGGAGGCCTCGGTGTTTCTGGTATAGAGACCGATCAAGCTGCCATTCCGCCTATCTCATTAGACGACTCAACTCCTCCGCCTACTAGGCCTCCTATGCCAACGAGAGCCACGTCTGGCTCGGCCCATCCAGACATTATTGCTCACGCCACGGTTGACACTACTATTGCCATCATTCCCGCGAGTGCATTTCGAAGACTGATCAAGATCTATCCTAAGGCTACTGCACATATTGTTCATGTCATTCTCTCCAGATTCCAGAGAGTTACTTTGGCCCAGGCCTTCAACTACCTTGGCTTGACCAGCGAGGTACTGCAAACAGAGAAGAGCATGATCAAGTATACTATGTGTCAGCTCCCCAATATTTTGCGGGGTGATGCTTTGGAGCGTCTCAAGGAAAAGTTCAAACGCGAGCGTGAACGCACTGAAGAAGACGATGACACGAAGGGCATTGCATTGCACAACTCGGCAGCCACTCACCGACGAAGGTCTAGCACCGGGCTGCGTAAGGAGGCCATGTTGCAGTCGATGACAAAGCTCAGAGGGACTTCTGTTGTCACTGGTACCATTGCACCACCTCGCGAGCGAGCTTCGCCTCATACTCCAAGTCCCGGAGATTTATTGTCCAACACCCAGTTATCTGGTCGCGGGACTTCGCGCATGTCCCCATCGGATCAACGAGCTGTTTCGGGAGCTTCAATGAGGCGACAAGGTGCCAATCCGAAGGACGACCGATTCTTCAACGATCCGTTTGACTCTAGGAGATTGGGTCGTATGACAATGGACCCGCGAGAAACTGTCGATGAAGATAACCTCTTCCGTGCTTCCATCCTGGAATGCATGTTCAAGTCACTTGGTCTAGATGTCAATGGAAGTGTGTCCCGTGAGCCGGAGTCAATGGAAGGCTCTCCCAGGCTGGTATCAATCGACCATCGACGATCCAGACTTTACAACCAAAACAATGCCTTCGGTTTCATGCCTCCCTATGATGGTTCTGTTGATGGCGAGACTGAATCGGTGACATCCAACGGGACTGCTCTGCACACTCCTGTCAGTGCCCAGGCCCTTGCCAACGATATGAAAGATGAAGTTGAAATTGTCTTTTTCCCCAAAGGCTCGGTTCTTGTGGAGCAGGGGGAACGGAATCCCGGCTTATATTATGTCGTTGATGGATTCCTGGATATTGGCACGAGTAGTGAGGGCGATGCTCACAACATCCTAAAGTCCAATGGGTTTGGCACATCGCAGCCAGATCCACCATCTCCAGACCCATCTGACATGGGATCCTTTCCCAACTTGGCAAGAACTGAAGCTGCACGAGATCAAGCCGAGGCGGAGACACAACAGTCAACGTCAAAGAAGCCTCGCCGCAGCATAGCTTTGGTCAAACCTGGCGGGCTTGCTGGCTACATTGGAAGTGTCTCTTCATACAGATCATTCATTGATGTTGTGGCCAAGACAGATGTGTATGTGGGCTTTTTGCCTCGGGCCTCACTCGAGCGTATTGTGGACCGTTATCCAATCGTTCTTCTCACGATGGCCAAGCGATTGACCAACATCTTGCCACGCTTGATCTTGCATATTGACTTTGCTCTGGAATGGGTTCAGGTCAATGCTGGTCAAGTTTTATTCCATGAAGCCGATGAAAGCGAAGCCATCTACATCGTTCTTAATGGTCGCTTGCGTCTGGTTCAAGAACGCAAGGGTGGCAGTGGTGGTGTCACCGCTCTAGCTGAGTTTGGTCAAGGTGACAGTGTCGGTGAGCTCGAAGTTCTTACTGAGACTGTTCGCCCAGGCACTCTGCATGCTATTCGTGATACGGAATTGGTGAAATTCCCTCGAACGCTGTTCAATAGTTTGGCCCAGGAGCACCCAAATATCACCATCAAGATTTCGAAGATCATCGCATCACGAATGAGGGCAATTGTGGATGAGACGACGAAGTTCTCGTACAAAGACGCCAGCGCCAACCCGAAGACGCTGATGCGAAAGTCGAACATGAACCTTCGAACAGTGGCTATTCTTCCTGTCACGGCTGGTGTGCCTGTTGTCGAGTTTGGTAACCGTCTCATGAACGCTCTTGCTCAAGTTGGCCCAGCCAATGGTGCCACTTCTCTCAACCAGGCTGCTATTCTCAACCATCTCGGCAAGCATGCCTTCAACAAGATGGGAAAGCTTAGGCTTTCTCAGTATCTTGCTGACCTGGAAGAGAAATACGGTCTGGTTGTTTATGTTGCAGGTAAGCAATGGCTTTTTCTTTCTTTTCCAGCAACTTCCTTTATGATGATAATATCACACATAGACTCCAGAGGCAAAGCCGATGTTGGTTCTATTAACTCTAATTTTTTCCTGACTATATCACATTACAACTTATTTCTGAACTCTTGTATGAGGGGCTGTAAGCTAACATCTTGGTTCACTAGATACCAACGTCAACTCCCCATGGACGCAGACTTGTATCACGCAAGCAGATAGTATTCTCTTGGTCGGCCTTGCAGAAGGGTCCCCAGCCATTGGTGAGTATGAGCGTTTTATGCTTGGCATGAAGTCGACGGCTAGGAAGGTTCTGGTTCTGCTTCACGCTGAACGCTACTCGCGACCTGGACTCACCCGTGCTTGGCTACAAAATCGTATGTGGATCAACGGAGGTCATTGTCACATCCAAATGGCTTTTAGGACCAACGAGATGCCAGTGCATCCTCCGAAGAAACTTGGTCAAGCACTCAAGGAGCGTGTGCAGGTGTTGCAGGCCGAGATCCAGAAATACACGTCTCGTAAGGTGCATCATACTCCATACTATTCGCCCGATTCCCCTTACAAGGGCGATTTCCATCGCCTCGCACGACGGCTGTGTGGTAAATCGATTGGACTTGTACTTGGCGGAGGTGGTGCACGAGGTATCACTCAAATTGGTATCATCCGAGCCATGGAAGAGGCCGGGATCCCTATTGATCTGGTTGGAGGAACTTCAATCGGTGCCTTTGTTGGAGCTCTTTACGCTCGCCATGCGGATATTGTGCCCATGTTCGGATTCGCCAAAAAGTTTGCTGGGCGCATGGCCAGTCTCTGGCGCTTCGCTTTGGATTTGACGTATCCTTCGGCCTCATACACCACAGGACATGAGTTCAACCGTGGTATTTTCAAAGCCCTTGGTGACACACAAATGGAAGACTTCTGGCTTGAGTATTACTGCAACACAACTAACATCAGTAAGAGTCGGGCGGAGTTTCATACTAGTGGTTATGCTTGGAGGTATATCCGAGCCTCGATGTCCCTTGCCGGCTTGCTTCCACCTCTGTGCGACGAGGGCAGTATGCTTCTTGATGGTGGCTACATTGACAATTTGACTGTGTCGCACATGAAGGGCCTTGGAGTTGACATAATCTTTGCTATCGACGTAGGCGCTTTGGATGATGATACGCCACAAACGTATGGTGACTCGCTATCTGGAGCGTGGGCTTTTGTGAACCGATGGAATCCATTCTCGTCTCACCCGAATCCTCCGACCCTTGCGGAGATTCAAGGACGCCTGGCATATGTGTCGAGCGTTGATGCTCTGGAACGTGCAAAGACAATGGCGGGATGCATCTATATGCGACCGCCGATTGACGACTACGGAACGCTTGACTTCCACAAATTTGATGAACTGTACCAGCTGGGATACAAGTATGGACAGGAATTTTTCAACAAGATGAAAGAGCAAGGAGTCTTGCCTTTGGTAGAAGAGACGGAGGCCAAGAAGGCGCTCAGGCGCACGATGGCACCGCGACGAGCGAGTATCTGATTTATCTTTGCGGTAGACTTTACATAGCGTTCAGTGTTGAAGCAGCGCTGTGTGTTCTCTAGAATAGAAAGCCCAATCTAGACATTCACAAATGCTCACGGTTTGAATCACCTGATGGGTCTTGGTCCTGCAGTATTACGTGAAGGTGCATTTTTGGAATGTGAGAATTGCTTTGTTCTAAGTCTTGCCAGGGTAAAAAGTGAGGAGAGATGACGATGTGGGTGACATCATCCGGGGCAGGCCCTTCAATTGGACCCTGGTACGTAACCCAAAGGCACGTCACACCCCAACTTGGGATCCCTGCCTACGTCAAGCTTTTGAGTTGACGAGGGGATCGAGCAATGACATTCAATATTTGATGGCTTAAGTGGCGCCGGAAATGCAATCCGGCAGCGGCAGCGGGGACAAGGTTCAACGGTTTGAGATCTAGGGCTCTAGTTTTGGGGGGTCTTCTGCAAGTTTATTACTCCTAAGGTTTGCTCTTTTTCTGTCACTCATCAAGCTGTGCAAAGGCAATACGAATATTCTACCACTACATGACCAAGTACGACATATGTCTTTGACCTAAGTTTGACTGCATTGCACCGTTTGCCATACATATAACTTAATATTCATCTAAATCTCTTACACATCACAAAGACAAGTCTCTATACCAATCAACTCCTCACTACTTTACAACCGCCACCATGGGCCGACGAGATACCTATTCTGAGCCCCCTCGAGACCGTCAACGACTACCTCCCCGCGAGCGCAAACAGTTCCAAAAAGAGAGGGGTTTTGACTGGGGACCAGGCCTTGCCCTCGCCCTTCTAGGCGCCTTCACCGTTCTCAGCTACGACTTTGACAAGTACAAGAAAAAGCACGAGTGGTGTGACGACGATTCCAAAGATAGCAGAAGCAGAGATAATGATAGGGGAAGAAGAAGGCACCGATCGAGCAGTCGATACCAGGACTACTATGACGATGATGATTACTATCGACGCGACAGAGGGTACAGTCGGTGAAGATAGTGTGGCGATATGATGATGATAATGAAATACATGAAGTAGGGCGAATACGGGAGCATCAGGAAAACAAACACAAGGAGCATATAGTGGCAGCATTTTAGATCGATAATACAACGGCGTTAATATAGACACGTATATTTCTTGACATATTGCTTCTTGAATATCTAAATCGTTTCCCCATACTAGTCTAACCACCTCTTTACGCCTTCTTAGCAATCTCAGCTTCTGTCGTTTCAACCAAGATGTCAAACATGCGCTGCACGTGCTCTTCCTCCACCTTGGCCACACCAGTGCACACACGAATAGCAAACTTGTCATTGACGACAGTGGCCGTAAGATAGAATTCGCCCGCAGCATTGATGGCTTCGTAAACTGCCTCAGTTCGATCGTTCATCTCCTGCTCATTTGCACCGTTGACTCGTACTGTGATGAGTCCGAATCGTGCAGGTGTAAAGATGGTGAAGATGTCCCTGCGAGAAGCAAGCTTGTTCTCAAGACTTTCACCCAGTTCGACGCCGTGACGGATGTGCTTCTGAAGACCGCTGATACCGAAACTTCGCATAACGAACCAGAGCTTGAGGGAGCGAAATCGTCGACCGAGAGGGATTTGCCAGTCGCGGTAGTCAGTGACGAGCTCATCGTCACTGAACTGGTTGCGAAGATAAGGGGGCTTGATGCTGAGAGCCTGGATGAGCCATGCACGACGGCGGACCCAGACAGCAGAGCAGTCAAAAGTGGTGAGCAACCACTTGTGCGGGTTGAAGCTGAACGAGTGGAATGACGAGAAAGCCTTGGCTAGATGGTGGTTCTCCTCGAGGACGAGTGCCGAGCCTGCGTAGGCAGCATCGACGTGCACCCAGATATCCTGGGGCGTGTCAAAGGTTGGCTTAAGAGCTTGGACAATCCCCTCAAAGTCATCGACAGCGCAGACATCGGTAGTTCCAAGCGTGGCAGTCAGGTAGAATGGCTCGAGACCACGTTCTCGTAGGTTTGCGATGGTAACGGCTAGAGCCTTGCCCTTGAGCGCAAAGCCGTCGCTCTCAGAAACAGGGACAGTGGCGAAGCGAATACCGAGAACTTGAGCGGCCTTCTTGGTGCTCGAGTGCGTACCTGAACTACCCAAAGCGACAAGCTTGCTGCGGTGGTGCCAGAGGGCATCTTCCTTTTCCTCACTATCATCAGGAAGGTGAGCAGTCACAGCAGAGAGGTACTTTTCTCGTGCAGCACACATGTTAGTGAGAATAGCCTCACTAGCACTTCCGTGGATAACACCACCACCGTGAGTCGAGCCACCGCTGAGATAGCATTCAGGAAGCCCCAGCGCCTGCGCAAGCCAGTCCATGACGATAGTCTCAAGCTCAGTAACAGCAGGACTGCAGATCCAGTTGAAGTGAGCGCCGTTGAAAGCATTGGAGTACATCTCGGCCAGGGCGGCGGGATAGCTGCTGGAGCAGGGGAAGAAGGCCATGAAGCGAGGGCTCGCCCAGTGGGTTATGCCGGGGAAGATCTTGGACTGGATGTCATCGTGGATGGCGGACCAAGGCTCTGGATCCCTGGGGGGTGCTGAGGGAAGAAGAGGACGGAGATAGCCTGGTTTGACGTTTGAGACGACGCGATGGTCGGCGACGTTTTCGGTATAATTGGTTACTGTTGGGAAGATTAGTATGAGTTTGGTGGTGAGGGAGTGCGGGGGAGGGCTTGGAAGTTTTTCAATTGGAGTTTTTTTGTTTATGAAGAGTGATGATGATGATGACTTACTCTCGTCAATGGCAGCCTTGGCAGCCTCTCGAAATTCCTGAGCATCCATGATGTAAAATGATTATAGAGTATAAGATGAGTTGAAAGAGGGAGACTTGGAGGAATGTATGTATATATGTAGGTCTACGACTGAATGAGAGACACTGAGTGTATGAATGAATCCTCAAGAAGCGAATGTCCTTCGTCTTTATATCATGTCTATAAGGAAAAAAAGAAAGAGAAGCAATCAACATCAGAGGTTCAATGATGGTTAGTTAGTTCTCGATTCCCACATCGAAATCTGGAGTTTGGCCTCCCCCCCACCCAATCAATCAATCCATTCACAACCGAGGGAGGTGTGTTTTTTTCTTTCTCTCTCTCTCCCTTACTTAGCTATCCCTACCAAGTTAAGTTTAGTCTGAATTGGATCTATTGTTCGACCGTATTTCCGGAGAGGGAGACCCTTGGCCCGTGTTTAATATTGTTCCCTTTTCAAGAATTGTTCTTGATTGTTTAAATTAGTTAAACTGCCCTTCATGGTGGGAGATGGCTTTTCCCCGGGAGGCAAACATGGCTTTTTTTTCCTTCTTCGAACCGTATTGTTCCATGCATTAGCCAGCTTGGTTAAATCTTTTTTTTTTTTTTTTTTTTTTTTTTTTTTTTTTTTTTTTTTT
>WETZ01000082.1:0-48511 GCA_011034095.1 Fusarium cf. aywerte
TATATGCCTAGGAGGTAGCATATTAATAAGTAAGGCTAATTATATAAATAAGCCTTAAAAGAAGAGAAGGCTAAGTTATATAATAATAGAAAGCTTAAATAAGCTTAGGCCTAATTGTATTACCTAAAAAGCAGGGAAGCAATAAGAATAATTAATTTAATTATAATTATATAACCTATCGGGTTTAACATTACCGACCTATTTAGGGGCAGTAGTAGTAACTATATTTAATAGGTTGAAAATTATAGGGTATATATAATGTAACCGCAAGGGTCGTAATAAATATTACAAGGGTCTATTACACCGCTTAATAGATAATTTATATAGTAGAACAGTTCTTACAATTAGAGATCAGCTTAAATATAGTAATCCTTACTTTAAATGAAACATTAGGGCAGCTAATATTAAGACCGGTCTATAGGATTTAGGTGTTAAACCGAAGCTTCTATATGCCAAGGAGGTGGCATATTAATAAGTAAGGCTAATCATATAAATGAGCCTCAGAAGAAGAGAAGGCTAAGTCACTTAACACTAGGAAGCTTAGATAGGCTTAGGTCTGATTATATCACCCAAAAAGCGGGGGAAGCAACCAGACAGATTAAGTACCTCAATCGATTTAAAAAAAATCACAATTATATAACCCATCGGGTTTAACATTAGGGCTCTAGTTCAATCCTATTCATTCATTTTAGCATAGCGAATTTTTAATGCCACCCTAATGCCAAACTGATAAAAACTTCAAAATTTCTAGTCTTAATAGACTAATTAAGACGCTTTTCGCTCTACAGAAAAGCTATCATTACTCAAAATGTCACCTGAGGATATTCATGAGTTGCATGATGGTGGGTTAACCCTACATATAGCCAAATTCATAGGTGATGATGCCTTGAATTCTGAGAAATCACGACTCAAATGCTAATCCAGCGTCGTATTTGTGCTATATCCTCATGGTCGGCCCTTTTTCATATTCCTGAATCCTTAATTCGCGTCCATCTGTCACAGCTCGTCGTGACTATCAGCTTCCTGCAGAACATCGTTACAGAACTTCTGTACCGCTCCAGGACGGCCTATAAGAGGCATAAACCTCCACTGGTACACAAGCCTTGTTTCCTCATTAGACAATAAAGTCTGCACCATGTGCTTCATAGCTATATCTAACAGCTTATCAAGAACTGCAGTCGGCTTCAATAATAGCGCGGTCGAATTGGCTGCATTGATAAGGGCATCCTTCGCCTCTTGATCAGACATGGCTTTGTTCCCGAGTACCTTTGCTGCCTTTTTCCAATCCACACGTTTATTCTCAAGCGCTTCTTTTGCCTCCTTCCCATTCTTTCCCTCGGGGTATAAGGACTCGGCGATTGGATGGAAGGGTTTTCGATCCGGTTCAAGACCAAGGACGTCAAAGAGGGAGATCTCGTTCGGGTTCTTTGACAAGACACCGCTGTGTTGATGGTGGGTTCGCACTTGATCTTGAACCCAGCAGATAGCCTTGACGTAGGGATACTCTGGGGGCGATACGATGCTTGTAGCAGAGGCCTTTGCTAAGGTAGTTGACGAATGTTGCGTTGGTATGATGGAACCCCAGACTACAAGGGATACAAGAAGCCGAATAGTCCACATGACGGATATATAACGGACAGCACTAAATTGGGAAATGATGTTGGTTGATAGTCTGCAAGAGGATGGGGTTGTATAGGAAGTAGGTTGTAAGCTTTTATAAGGTTCAAAAAATAGTAAGCTTATGTGATGTTGGAGGGCTGAGCCATTCCGAGCTGGCTATGCACAATCCTACGTAAGTCTCGTATCAGAAGGGAAGGAATCTTACAACTTCAGGCCGAGAATCAAGGCGTTTTGAATCTTCTTTGCGTGCTTAACACGTGCGAGATGGCTGATCATCGCAACATGTCTTTCAAAGATTCCACCTTGAATATTAGCATGTGTTCGATTAGTTTGTACATACGCGTTGTCATATTAATGGATGCATGGGCCTGTACACCGCAAACAGATGCGCAATCAGAAAGAATTTGTTTTATCTTGTCCAACGCGACTTTGTAGGGTGTGTTGAATAATTGTTCGCTGACGACATGTGCAGTTCTTGAATCACATCATGATATGTCTGAATGTAGGGTATATGTCTAATGTCTAATACCACACATGAATTTAGTATCCCTTTGACCCACGCTGCTTCTCAAATTGTGTCTCTGAAGTGTCGGCCCGCGTACTCTGAGACACGACGCTTAAGTACAACGAGAGGCTCTTGGTAACATTGTCACGACGGAGTTAGCGACAAAACCGCATTAATTTGAGGCAAGCGAGACCTCATTCACGAACCCGCAGAGGATATGGGCAACATTTCCGTCTTCTAACACAATCTGGATCACTATCATGGTCCCTATAGGAGTCGGGGAGGTAGTCTATTAGGGGAAAATGCTATGATTATAATCAATCGCGCGCCGGAGCCTCCATCTCCCAACCACTAGTTCATTCCTGTCCTTTGCATACTGAGTATTGGAGTTTTACCTAGCTGACAAATTGTGCTACGTGATTAAGACAATTAGCTGCTTTAGGACAACCAGCCAGCACAAGCAATGTATGTCTCGGAAATTGTGAGTATTGGAACCGGCAAGGCGTTGGCCTAGGATGTGTCTGTGTCTGTCAACTTCCCATCCCATAGGCCCAAGTGGCCGAAGGCTAAAAAACAATTCCGATGCCAGATTTGACTACCTTGGCTAGATCGGAATAAGAGTGCAAAACACCAAAAAGAAGTAAACATACAACAGCGGGGATTCGCTGGTCGTCACCGACCCAACTACTAATCCGCCGGTTAGTGGCTTGACGATGGGAGAGCGGACGGGATCCCGTATTTTCCACTACCTTTGGTCGTATGTGATAGAGTGGTCACGATTTTCGGAACATAATACGCAGCTCATGGACGGCACAGGAAAACATCTCCACCTACTGTTACGTTCTAGATCCATCAAGTGTGTACATTTCCTACTCGAAAGTCTCAGCTCTGGGGCTCAGAATAGTCGGACACATCGAACTTAAAGTGGATAGGCAGCTTATGTCTGATATGCAGTGAGATCAGATCATGGATAAATATAGAAGAGACTCTGGGATGCCACCAACCACCACCAGTATAAACTCCTTCGCCCGCTCAATTGATCACTCACAACGTCGCCCAGAATTTCTTTTAACAAAGCATAAGTAAATTGAAATCTCGAACCAGAAACCTTTTTTTCTTGGTATGAACTCGCCTCTAAAGAATGACCAACTCAGTGGGTCCTCAGATGAGGTCATGCTCTTGTCATCTCATCAGTCTCGAGAAGCTCGTACGACTCAGGGCTCAGATTTTCTCGAAGGATCACCGAAACAGGCCGGCGGTGTTTGGCTGTCAGTTCAGCAAAGGTCTCACAGCCTATTCAATTCATGGGATGCCTACAGATTGAAACCATGGAACATGTGCATCTTGGTAGGAATTGGCACTGCATTTGCTTTGGGGCACCATCTATTTTATCTCATGCTTGATGGCAAGGAGGCCAACAATCAATCACTGATGCTGAGATACGGCACTATCCTGTCTTTCTGTGCTAAGGCGAGTCTTGGTACCGCAGCTGCCATGGCATTTCAGCAAAGAGCCTGGTCAGTCGTTCGCCACAAGATGGCCCGGCTTGAAACAGTAGATTCGATCTTTACTGCCAATACTGACATTCTCTCTCTTCTGACATGGTCATCTATGAAGAAGGCAAAGTTCGGCACCCTCATCGCTCTTTATTGCTGGATAACACCATTGGTTGTTGTGCTGACTTCCGAGACTCTCTCTGTGATCGCTGCAGAGAGGGTGGAGAATGGAATGTGCCCCAACATCCGGACGATAAATTTTGCAAATGAGCACTCGGTATATTGGCGCGATCCGCAGAAGATCGACAACCGTTTTCTCCTTTCGATGTCATTTTGGAATACCACGGCCTTGGGCAGCAACATTAGCAAAAACAACCCGGACGAGTTCGACTATTGGACTGCTCCCAATCAGCAGTGGGTGGAAATGGTTAGTTTGAGGGTAGTTCTGGCGAATGAGCCTCTTGTTCGAAAAGAAATGGGCCCAGATATCTGCTCCAAGGGTTGGAACTGTTCCTACGTGATCAGCTTTGTTGCCCCAGGTTACAAATGCAACGAACTCGCGTCGGGGTTAAACTCAAAAGTGAAAGACTTGGGGCAAGCAACACCACCTTTCAACACAAGTGTTCTTGCACCAATTGGTAACTTGACCTATCAAGCAATTAACGACATTGACGAGTACCAAAACCCACAGATAGCTTCTGGCTCTGGGGGTAGGCCCAAGCAGAAGCCTCCGTACCCAAAGAACCTGGGTGCGTTTAGAACAGAGCCTGTTATGTGGATCGGCTATTGCACTGTTGACGATTACTCAAAGCCACAGCCGACTATCCCAGGAGAAGGAGACTGGTACAAAGCGTATACACCGGTGATCATTGGTTGCGAGCACTACGAGGTCAATTACACGATTCAGTTCAGTTGGATAGGAGGGATACAGACACATAAGGTTCTACAGCGCAGCTACCTGAGAAGGATCATCGACACAACTGTCACAACGAAAAGAGACCCGGACAAGAGATTATTGGATCGGACCCATGCTGTACCGGAGACCAACTATATATATCCTCAGGACATTAAGAAGTATCGTCTAACTGCGGCTTACCACTCACTCGGCTACCATCTCCGATACACCTTGAATGGAACAACACGTTTGCCGCACTTCGACGTGGGTTCAAAGATCCTAACAACGCCATTAATGGATCGAGTAAATTACCTCCCTTTGAGGGACCTCAGTCAGGCTATCAGAGACTTGTACGAAAACATCATCGTCTCATTGTTGGCCGAGCCTTCTTTCAGTGTGGTATCATGGGCTTCCAATGGCAAACCATCCGGTGTTGCCAAGGGCGGACCATCAACGGCATATCCCTGCCGCAGGCAACGTTATGTTAACGTGTTTGAGTACAACAAGGCCCAGCTACTTACCGTATACGCGGCAAGTATCGCGATGGCAGTCGTTGCAGTTTTAGCTGGACTTCACGCCTACCGAGAAGAAGGTACAATGCGTGATATGAAGCCATCGTCGATCATCGAAGCTTCGAGAGCTTCGAACCTTGGAAGGCTAGGCGCAAACGAAGACGTTAGGATTGGCTATGGCCTTGTACAAGAGGAGGCTGGTAGAAGTGTCAGGAGCTTTGGTGTGGAGGGGAATGTGACACAACCTGAAAGGCAGCAGGCGGAATAACTCATTTCACTTTACAAGCTAAATAGAAGGACTTCTGATGATAGTCGTAGGGAAAAGTACCAGTAATAAATTACAGTAGACGCAAAGGGTTTGGAGAAAGTGTATAACGTACGATGATAATTAGTCGGAGACTATACGCAGATTATCAGTCCGATATAAACCAAGAGGTTTTACGCTACTATTAGTTTTATGAATGTTAGTTTTAACTAGAATAATGATTTTTGAAAAGATATGGACAAGGTGATTATGACTGAGTTGATTGATTAAAGAAGAAAGAGAAGGACTATGACAAAGAGAGCCTATGTACAACATATGTGATCTATCGGATCACGTGATCAGAAACGTGATAACCTTCATGTTCAACGAGAAGCTATATCTTTAGTATACAGTCTTTATATTAATAGTATCTGACCGCAACTATCTATCAGCATATTATCGGCGCTAGTAACATTCATTCCAAGGCTCTCCGGGTCAGGTGATCAACATCCTGCGTGATGTCGCTGGAGTTGCTTCTGATTGGGCACTCTCCAGAGCCTGATCAGAGAACATAAAACCGCTGTCTCAGCTCTCCTCTTTCGACTCAAAGGCATCTATACCTCTTCTTCCTCCCTTTCTATCTTTGTTCCTCCGGAGGTTCGCCAGCGCCATCGACATCGCATAGTATCGCAGCCAGACGCTCGACATGGCTACATGCACTGAAGCTCGAGAGGAGTGCCTCAATTTTGACACGTACCTACTCCAGAACAAGTACTTTAGTGCAGATCCAGATATTGTCAGTCTCCAAAGATTGCCCATTAGATAGAATCGTAACTGACACTTATCTAGGCAGGAATAGGTGTCAGTATCGTTATTCCCACACCGAAAATGATTCAGCTAATATCAAAGAAAGGTTATCAGTTCCATTCTGATCTCTGCTTGGATTTCCCTTGGTGTTGCCCTAATTGCATACTTCCACGATGACTCATGGAAGTCCGACAGACTTGACAAAGAGCTGATCGACATCCCAATGCGACTTCGGCAATATTATTCTAGCAACAAGAACCACCGAGATACACCATCAGACCAGAGGAAGCCAAGACGACGGCTTTTAAAGGGCCTGGTTGCTTGCGTCCACGCGTTCAGTGACCAGCAACTGGCTATTGAACTTGCACTCCTTCTGACCAGCTTTATCCAGCATTGCACCATTACGCAATACCACTTCTATATGGTATACGCCGCATCATGGATCTCAACAAACGTTCATCAGTGCGCAGCACAGGTCTTAAGTCAGCAGAAGAAAAAGGTGGCGCCTAACACGTTTCGTGTTGGTCTGATCATCGTCCTGTGGCCTTTTGTTGCTGCCTCGCTGATCATTGTTTGGAATGCGAGGTTCATGAAGGTGTTGGGGTTGTCAACGCAGTGTATCTGGGACGACCTCTTTCGGCTTCCTGCGCAATCTGTTTTCTTCATGTTGGTTGAGCAAGTAATTCTTGTTTGGGGAACCATCGATACACTGGGGAGTTATTCAGTCACTGTGGCCGGATGGATGAAGGCCATGAGTGCCAGAGTCAATTCCATCCTGAGCGCGCCCGGAAAGGCGCTATTTCGAATCAGAAGATTTCGTGGTCAGCCAGTCCAGAGGATGCAGCTCCTCAAACCATCCTGGAACGACGCGATGGCGCAGCCGAGTACCGTCTCCCGGCTTCGAAAGCCCGCGATCCTGCTTGAAGTAACACTCTGGGTTGCCTTCATTCTCTCAACCTTGTTACTTTTGTTTTTGGAGTCAAACCTCATCAACATACTCCGGATTGTCGGCATCGTTACTATTCAGACGATGACTATAGGCTGGACCAAACAGATAGCAGCGTCAAGTGGGGAGATGGAAGGGAGTGAGAATAAAATGGGGTTTGGGCAGATCATGCCTTTACTACTTCTCATTCTTCCAGTCTTATCCATAATCCAGAGCTTCGAGGGTACGGTCCAAATTTAGGCTACTGTGGGATTACTATACTGATTACCTCTACAGACTCAAAGGACTCGGTCGAATCAACGGCAAGTCCAGAGACGAGGTCAACGCAGAGCAGTCGCCGGGCTTCAGAACCACAAATTACAGCTTCTGGTGCGCTCATTGAAGCGAGCTCTGCCGCTGTTTCAGTAAATGCTTCTCAAACTGTCATTGGGTCAACTGGTATACAACGGACCGCAGCGGTAGAAGACGAAGGGAGGATGCTGGTTGCTCGTGTGAGAACGGGCACCGACTTTGAGCGACGCCTCGCTCCATCGCCCTTGATTTCCCAAGTAAGCTCAGGAGCCGAACTCGAGATCCAGGAAGGTTCAGACGATGGTGCTTCCATTAGCGGGGATGTTGTAAAATTACAGGGCGCTCTGTGCAAGGAGCCCTGGTTCCTCACACTTGTCCTGGCTATTGTGCTGATATACTTTGGATATGTTGGCCTGGCCGTCGAGTACGACTTGCCAGTGGCATAATCATCCGCTGGGTTTCTGGAGCTCTGAATAACGGATGTTTGATGAAACTAAAGTGCTCGATCTGGATAAAAGCTTCGTTGTAAGTATCGAGACCTTTTGCGTGGAAGGGACTGTTACACAACCTGAAAGGCCACAAGGGCAATGATCCATGGAACTTCAGAAGTGGCATGGAAGGTCTTCTGATCACAGGCATAGAGGAGGGAGGTATCTAGGTCAAAGACTGAATAGAGGCGGGACTTTGGAACTACACCCGTTGCAAGCAAGTTACAATAGTCAAAGAGTAAGTATTCGCCATTGACCCTACACAAACTAAGAATTTGCATGTCACTAAACTGAGGAATGTAATTCGCAGTAACTCCGGCCCAAGGGCCTCCAGTGTGAATACGCCCCCTCTGGCAATCATGATGGCGGTGAAAGTAAATATCGTGGATAATTGGAACGCAGCGAAGTATAGAGCCGCATATTAGCTCTATGAAATATATTCTCTTGTTCTATCGGGTTCCACCGTCCATTTCATATGGTGTTGGATATAACTTCGACGTAGCTAACTCAGCCTTTGGTGACAGGATAGGTGTTTGTAATTCATGTACATTGGCATGAGTGAACTTCCCAGCCGCTGGTGTGTCAGCACCGCCTTCGGTGGTGTAACTTGGAATCGACTGGGAACGTCGCCGACGTACTAGCAAAATCAGCGCCGTGATCAATAGCGCTACAGCTGCAACAGCACCAAGGACGATACCTGCAATACTCCCTCCACTCAGACCCTCCCTGTGACTTGGCTGTGGCGCTGATGTATTCGTTTCAGGCGGGATCGCTGACGCCTCATTGGCCGTCATGAACGTCGTGGCTGTCTCGGCCGGTGACACTCCAGTAGCCTTATAAAGGTTGACGCGCCAATAACCACCACACTGTTGGTCGCCTCCTCCAGGCCACGAAGAGCTACAATCCTCAGCTGAAGCCTAGTTGGCCGGGCCGAATGTGGTGCTGTCACAGAAGCATTGGTCTCCATTTTGAACACCACAGTATTGATAGTTGTTATCGACATTCTGGCATCATTCGCAGCAGTATTTCGGATCGTTCAGGCTGGTAGTGGTGTAAGCCCCTCGAAGGATGCGGTTGCTGGAGTCGGAATAGCAGCCGAAGTAGGAGTAGCCCTGCAAAGGATGTGGTGTCACGGTCTCTGGTGATGCCAATGTTGTCGTCGGTGCGGTGGCACTGTAGATGTTCAATCGCCACTCTCCTCCACACGCAACTGAGCCGCCGCCAGGGCACTTTGAGTTGCAGTCTGAAGCTGAGGCAAGGTCAACGCTGGACATGGTGCTGTCGCAATAGCATTGTCCTCCATATGCAACGCCGCAGATCGTATTCGCCTATCGACGTTCGCGCACCATTGGCAACAATACTGCGGCTCGTTAAATATGGGTGTTGTCGAGGTTGCACTGAGAACATGGCTTGACAAATCTGTGTAGCAGCCAAGATAGGTATGACCCAATACGGATTTGATCTTGAGGTCCGTCAAATCGAAGGATTGGTGACTTTTAATCTTGATTTAAAAACACAAAGCATATACTGTCCTTGAATGTTTATCACCAAGAGCCAAAGTATGCCGAATTCTAAAAGACGGGAGGTGCAGAGACATCAAACACCCTCAAATAAAACCCAATCAAGATGTGCTTGCAACTGCCCCTCATGCAGTAGCCTTGTGGAGAAAGGATACCCTAGATTTTATGCCAATATATACATCAGCTTTGTATACATGTCTTGTGAGATGCGGTAGCATACATGTGTAAGTATCTTGTAGGCTGATGTTGGGAGACAGTACTCTCGACATGCGTGGCTGATTTATGTCCACTTTACAGAGAGCGCTTTGATCCTTTGAGCGTATCGCAGCAAATAACATGCCCGTTCAGCCCTTCCGGTCCCCTGATTAAGCCACACCTGAGCTAACGGGCCCTTAGCTTAACTACGAATGAGGCCACATGCAGTTCAGCTTGTAAAGTGCCTAACAGGTTTCGTATGGCAGATTCAACAAGTAAGTGATAAGAACATTGTGATGTCCCCAAAGTAACTCGATAGCTATGTGGTCTGAAGCCACAATTACTGGTCTTGTAGATGAATCACGAGAAATATGGAAGAGGAATCAATTACACATTGGCAACCCACGCCGAAAGCGTGATAACAACTTACGATAACCTGACTGAGGCTGAGTTGTAGCCTGCCTTAGGCTTCCCATCTGACCGTTGAAAGTCGCCGATCTCTTACCTGATTTAGAACCCAACACCAATAGCGGGTGGTGGTGACACATGAACTAGCAAGACTAGTCATGATAGCACCCTATGCTAGTGGTCGCCGATGCGGAATGTGGATCTATGCCGTCAACCCAGGCTAGGATCGCCTTGCGTCGTAGCCAACAAGTACGTTTAGGTCGCGCATTGGCTTACAGTAAGCGTGAGTTAGCTGACTGATGAAAGGCACTATTCTATAACAGGAAATATAACGCTCGATCGAGAGTCCAATCTTCGCAATATTATATGACGTGCCACAACTGCAACGTTAATTGAAATTGAAGAGAACTTTGCTTGGAGTGTTATTTAGAGCCCTAAAGAAGAGATCATAGTTTTATTTGGCCGGAAAAATGGGCCGGTGGCTTTGAACACCAAGTCGAAATTTGCCTACTGGAGTAGACATCTGGCAAATGGGCAGCCGTTCTGTTCGACCCCTTCGCATCATATTGTAGATAAACAGCTAAAAGTAGCGTCATGACCGTGGAAAAGTTTGAAGCAGACACGCGGCTTGTTCGTGTTGACCTACGAAGCTTTCATAAGCCATGGGTATAATTTTGGAGTTACGGGTACCCTGTTACTATGGGACCATCAGCAGCAACACCACGACGGCATGGATCAATATTCATCCGTACATCTCAACATGTAGTACACAACCAACATACATAATGTATCCTGCAGGAGGCCTATCAGCATGGCTTCCCCGCTCTCTACCTCTGATCGCGTTTGGAAAAAATCATTCTATTTCCTTTTACTCATCATCTTGACCAGAAAGAACCTAGCTTTACGAAACAGATCCCTTGGTGGTTATACTTCAACATGTCGACAGCTCACGAACCGGAATTATTGCTTCAAGCCGTTTTCCATCATGTGGTTCTTCCTTCCAAACTACCTAGTAGGAACGATGCGGATAACGTTGGGTTGACCCATGATTTGGGAAGTCGACTTCGGCGTGCCTTGGCCAAGTTCAGCAACGATCGAGACCACGACGCTTGGAACATCTTAGTTAACTCTATGAAAGCGATAACAGTTCTCAATCAGGGCCAACTGATCAGCCACGAACTTCTGGAAGTGTTTCAGAGCATCGCAAGTGGCGAAAAAGACATCTGGCTCGCTCTTTTCGTCACCCAACAGAATTCTGCCTTGCTAATTCATCGCAATGATATGTCTGTTTCTAAAGGCCTTTCCAGGTGGTAAAGTCATATCAGCTGACCTCTGCAACAGTGAAGAAACAGTGGTTTTCGAAGCACTCCAGACTGCTGCGCCAGTCAAAGATGTTCTCGCAGCAAAGCATGGCCTCACGGGGGAATTTCCTCATCGTTCAGTCCAAGTCCCGTTCAACGTTTTTAACGACGTGTCCTTCTTGAGAAATCTCTCTCAGCTTTTGGGACAGGCAAGCTATGAATCCTTTGACCAGTTCTCGGCAAAGGCTTCCAAGGGCGGACAATCAATTGCCGAGACCCGCGACTCCACAGACCCTGCCCTAGTAATTGAGATGCTCATGTCGCTTTTGGAGGGGCTTGGAAGTGGCTTAGAAGTACAGTCGGTTCGTAAGAAAGTTCGGGATGACGTTGTATTGGGCTCATCTGAAGTTCCCTGGAGGCGCTCATCGTACTGGCTGGTTCTTCGTGTAGCATTGAGACGCATGCTACAGGAGTTGCTAGACCACAAATGCGCCGGTATGGGACGAGTTTATTACAAGTTCATTCTCTGTGCCATGTTGGCCGATCTTCTTAAAGACTCTGTTGACTATCTGCACCCTGAAATGACGTTGGAGCTTCGATCAAAGCTCTGCCGCCGTATAGTGAAACTCAAAGCGGATAGTGCAGCCAGTTCATCATCTTTGCGCCCATTGTATAATAATCTTTTCGCATCTACTTCGGGGGACTTTGCAGATGTCGTGGAGTATGCGACAGAACGGGCTTCTTTACAATGGGATGACTTCAAGGCCAGAGCTGCTCGCCGCATTCCAACCCTTCCGGACCGAGTCCACGATGCTGATCTATACATGAGACTGGATAATAGTGGCGCCTTCTTAACATCTCAGCTATCACAAAAGCCCAGCTTTCCGTCCCGTGGGATCTCTCCGGACTTGCCTCAGCTACAACAGGGAACAATTCTCGAAGTTGGCCACCTGGCCGACCGCTGTATTTCCCTCCAGGAGAGTGAAAATGTGGCAGCTGCGAGAACTAATCCCACCTCAGAGAAACCTCAAGAACTGTGCAAATCACTGTCTAGCGGTATCATAAACCTGCTTAACAATGTGGGAGACACCTTCAATAAAGACTCGGTTCTGATGAGTCGCCACCTTCTCAGACTCTTTGAGCTTTGGACAAGCATGGACGAAGCGGCAACCTCCATATGTCCACTGCTCAAAGACTATCATCCTCTATTCATTCCCGATGCATTGGATGCGCTTTGCTTGATGACCAGGGATGAGATGGTACGGCTGCTACGAGTACAGCAGTACATTCGCAATCGTGTGGCTTCACACAAGAAAAGCTTGGGTACAATCTTCGATAACTCCAGAAAAAGGTCATCGTTTCCTTCTCAATTCGTCTCTTCTGCTGGGGCTGGTAGCCAGATGTTGATGACCGCTACACTGATTGATGAATCTTCACTGAAGGCCCGAGGATCAACCTTGTCCGAGCTAGAACGGCTGACAAAAAGGTATGACAGCTTGACACAGTCGCTGAACGACCGCACCTGCACATGTACCAGATCTCCTACCGGCAAAAAGATCACCCATGGTTGCCGAAGATGTCCAATGTTATGGCAACGAAGAAAGCTCAAGATCAGCATCCATGAAGACTTTCTCCCATCATCCGACACTGACCAGCGTAATGCCCAACGAGCAGCTATTCTTCTCGAGCTACTTATTCCTAAGTACTTGACTGCCTATCGTGCAGCAACTTGGCGGTTGTATCTTCTGGGTACCACAGTGTATTCAAGCACCAAAGGCGTTCCCAAACTGCTCCTTGACGATATCACCAATCTCAAAAAATTCTCCCAAGAGGCGAATAGGGCCTTCACACTTGCTTCGCATAAAAAATCGTTCCGGCAAACTCACTATGGCAAGTTGAAATTACCAAAAACGCCTGACCAGGTCACTTTTCGTTTTGGAGCCGAAATGTCATACTATGATACTGTATCAGGGCTCTGGGCGGACGAACTCCCCAAGACCCCATGGTATCAGCACCTTTTAGGTTTCCGGCTTCCACAGNGAGGCGAATAGGGCCTTCACACTTGCTTCGCATAAAAAATCGTTCCGGCAAACTCACTATGGCAAGTTGAAATTACCAAAAACGCCTGACCAGGTCACTTTTCGTTTTGGAGCCGAAATGTCATACTATGATACTGTATCAGGGCTCTGGGCGGACGAACTCCCCAAGACCCCATGGTATCAGCACCTTTTAGGTTTCCGGCTTCCACAGGGCATCCCAGATCCATATGAAACGCCAAGAGGAGTCCTGGACATGCTTATACATCATCCCTCTTCTTACGAGATCGTAGCAAGCGAATCGATGTGTTCTCAACCCATATCTGGTAACGATTTCTGTGCTTTCCAGCGAGCAGTTTCTGCGCGAGGTCGACGCTGGCTCGAGATACTGAAGGAAATGGCAGCTTCCAANGATTTCTGTGCTTTCCAGCGAGCAGTTTCTGCGCGAGGTCGACGCTGGCTCGAGATACTGAAGGAAATGGCAGCTTCCAATTTCGACTTTAGTAGTCGAGCTACGAATTCCTTCTTCCATCGCCTTGCTATGCAGGCCGGCCCAGCTACACTGGAGGAAGAAACACTGCGTGAAGTTCACTGGGTGTTCAACAGTGAAAAGTTCTGTGATAGACTGAAAGAGCGGCTCGAGGCTTGGATGGATGCGATAGAACAGAATCGGAGACAGGTCGATCGGATGAGTACCGTTGTGATATTTAGCCTTCGACTATATCACCTTTGTCCGCCTTCATTTGCAGCACAGGCTCATGGGCTGCTGTTGAGAGTCCGTTCCATCACCTCAAATTGGATTCTTCAATTACAGTGTGAGGTCAGATCAACGCCTGACAGTGACATGGCCGGCAAAGCTGCTACTTTGGCTTTCTGGGCCGCGTTACTTTGTCGCCAAACATTCTGGGGCTGTTCAGGCCATGCTGACTTTGAAGCAACTGCGCTCAAAGACGATCCGTTACCGTTTTTCCGATCGTCAATCGCGCTTCAGGAGAACTTGCTTGATAGTCTGGATCGACTGCCCCCTCACTTGCGAAGTCTTCTTGCCCAAGACATGTCTGCCTCTTATCAGATAAGGAGTATTGTCGAGAAGTGGGTGGAGAGCGACATCGGCCTGGTAGAGAAGGCAATCGACGAGACATGGGCCAATGCCAGCGTTCTCGCTAAGAGATCTTACTCCCCTTGGAAGAAGCTCACGGGTAAAAACTCGTGGTGGATTTCTTCTGAAACCGCCCCTACTGGCTCAATAGCTCCACAGAGGGTGCATTACCATCTACTTCAAGGTCACCTACTTGTGGATCAAAAGCCCCTGGGAAGGCTTCCTCTTGAGATCAGAGATGATGAATCTATGCAGGAGCTTTTTGAGGGGCGACACTTACTAACACGGCCATCCGGACTGTTAGACTATCAGATACTTACTGAAATGGAAGGACACCAAGTCCACGTTGGCGTCAGGGATGGTAGAGTTACCGTCAAAGCTCTATTCAGAGGCTCTACACTCCAATTCATCCCGCGGTCTATGTTGAAAGGTCCCATGAGTTGGGACTTACCTGCAGATCTAGTTGACGATTGCGTGCACTGGCTGGACTTGACGACCGGAAAGCTTGAGATGCGTCGGAAACCACGAATTTGGAGACGCAAATTATCGAATTGGGTACTTGACATCCGAAAACGAAGAGCTACCAGAAATAGCAATAGACTCGCCAGGTTGGGAAAGTCAAGCACAGGAACCAGTCTTGTTGAGCCAAACTCGGAGATTGGTAGGAAAGTCTGCAGTATTTTCCAATATTTTGAAGACTCCAAGAGGTTGACGATTTACCAACCTGCCAATGGGGCGTTGTCCGTTGAGATGAAACGCTTGGAAATCCGATTCCGTGTTAATCAGAGAGGTTTATTGTTTTGCCCTCAGCTCAAGGCTGAAGTGGACCCTCAGCAGGATATTGGAATGCTCCACGGGTTATGCAGTCGACTCACTCTACGCGATACCTCAAACCCTAAAAGAAGAAGTGTTATTATCCCAATTGGTAATATTCAATGGGAGAGAGACGGAATCCATGTTGCTGTCAGGATTTCCAACGAAGGAGTGTACGCGAAATACACCCTCAACTCTGTTCTAGGNGGAATCCATGTTGCTGTCAGGATTTCCAACGAAGGAGTGTACGCGAAATACACCCTCAACTCTGTTCTAGGGCGACTGGACTGCCCACCTGAACCGCTTCTTCTCTATCTCAAGGCAGCAATACATGCGCTAACGTCCTTCCCACTACCGGATGACTTCACCGGGAAGACAGGAATAGAGGAAGCTCGCCATTGTCTGCTCTCAGCTCGCAGTCTGCCTTGGACTCCTTTGGCGGGCTTTCCACGGAGAATATTGTCTATCATTAAGTCTTTATCACCGGAAAGAACCCTTTATCCCCCAGGCATCAATCTGTATCAGAAAGTCCGATGGGATCAACATTTGACTTCCACAATCCAACATGAAGACTTGGCTCCTCTAGTCGCCCTGATTGAACGTCGGTCACAAGAGCTAGAGGTGTTTGGTGTAACACAACCTCAGCAAGACAATGTGTCATATAACGTTTCTGTGGCTCATTTGCGAATGCGAGGCTGCATTCGAAGGCAGCTTTATGAGCGTGTCTGCTTTGATTCTGATTCGACGGTTCTTTCACAAGCGGCACAAACAGAGGGTTTTGTCACTCTCCGAGACCATCTGTCATCTGTGAAGAGCTGCCGAGTGTATCAGACCATCCGCGCGATGCTGGAATCTGATATCAGTGCATTTCGCCTTCCCAATCTTGTTCCAATTTTGGAAAAGTGGAACACATTTCGGGGTATGAAACAATCATTATCAGATATCGACTTAGCATCGACTCTAGGTGTTGGAGCGCCACACCTTTGGGGATCCCTGGTCCAGAAGCTCTATGAAAAAGACCCGACGAAAACTTACGACAACCACTTTTCTCTAGCTTTGTTAGCTTTTGACGACGATGTTGACATGGATGTCATAATGTGGCTTGTGGTACTGTTCAAAAACAGTAGATTGAGTCGCATCCAGCCGCCTAACCATGCCCTGTTCACAAACTTCCGTCATTTTGAAGAACCATCCAAAGATGTGTTTCTTTCGCTAGCGTTGCCAGAATCATTCAATCACGACAAGAGTGGACCCGTGCTCAAAGATGATCCTAGGAAAGACGCGGCGTCACGAATAACCTCTCACATTCTCAAGATGTGGCCAAATCCACCTCTTTCGAGACAAGAGTTCGAATTATCAGTCAAAGGCCTAACCCCGGTCATCAAGAACTTTAGTCTAAAGAAAACTTGGCAGAAATTCTACCCCGAGATTCGAAGATTGAAAGGCAATTGGGAGCTGTCTGTCTATCTACTTCAGCTGGAGAGCGCAACAGACATGTTGGCGGGCGACCAATCAAAGACGGGGCAAAAGCTATACCAAGACGTCTGGACTTCAAAACCATGGCGTTTGAAAACCAGAATCCCAGAGGGACCAAGGAAATGCTTCAGGACTCAAATCTTGATGAACGACCTACTATCAAGGTATAAAGTCTACGATAGGTTCAATGCGGACTCTCAATCCTGGTTAGAAGAACAAGGCCACTCTTTGGTTGGGAGTTACAATTCAAATTCCTACAGCCAGGCCTCAGAGTTACCTGTAGCTCAAAAGCCGGAACTCAATATCCTGAAAAAGATTATACAGAGATTCACCTCTTCACCCCTTGCTTCAAAACGGGCTTATGGGGAGGACCTTCTAGTGTCACTCGCCGCTTTGGCTCTTCCACAGCAGAGTCGGAAAGCGCTTTATAGGAGACCAGACATATCTTCAGTCAAAAAAGAAATTACTCGTTGCAGCCAGCTCTTACGAGAGCAACAAGATAAAATTGAGAATTTGGTTTCGCAAGGTAACGAAGGCTTCGCGTGGCTTTCAATAGGCCAGCTTTGGCCATGCTTCTCACCAGTTGCAATTCTTGAACAGCTAAGGAATGGCAATAGATCGCGAGTACCTCATGCCTTGATTAAAAGGATAGTGGAGTATGGGATACTTACTGCGCGCTTTCAGCGTTACCTCCGGATAGAAGATGCAATTCTTCGCAGAGATGATAGATGGTTGGAGGAGAACTTTGAGACAGAGGGACACTCCAACTGGGATCCGCTCAAGTATCCAGAATGGCTTCTTCTAGAGATCGACTGCAACATGTTGATCCGACCTATTCAGGTTGAAGTAGCCCATGCTATTATTTCACCACCATTGATGTTCAATTCTGTTTTACAGATGAACATGGGCCAAGGTTTGCATGTTACTGACATGTCACACAAAAGGTGTAACTGACTATTGTTGTAGGAAAGACTTCATGCATCATGCCCATGGCTGCAATCCTGTTGGCAGACAATGCTCATCTATGCAGGTTGGTTGTGCCTCGAGCACTTCTCCTCCAGACAGCACAAGTCATGCAAAGCCGCCTTGGTGGGCTGGTTGGTCGAGAGGTTTGCCACATACCCTTTGCTCGACGATCACCTACCGACGACCAAGCTCTAGAACTTTACCACAGTCTTCACAAGAGGACTCTCGCATCAGGAGGAGTCATGTTGTGCTTGCCAGAACACTTACTTTCATTCAAGCTGAGCGGGTTCCAGAAGCTGGCCGACAAGGAAGCAAAGACAGCGCAGAGAATGATGAACATCCAAGCATGGTTGGAGTCATCTAGCAGAGATGTCCTCGACGAGTCTGATCTCACTCTCTCGCCAAAGACTCAATTGATATATCCGAGTGGTATACCCACCATGATTGATGGTCATCCTCAGCGGTGGCAGCTGATCGAAGATATGCTATCGTTGGTTGAATCTCATGTACCTCAACTTCAGGCCAAGTTTAAGGATGGGATACAGATATGGCGACGACACCAAGGCTTTCCTGTCATTCATCTCTTGCGTCCTGAAGTTGAAGATCATCTTAACGCTCTTCTAGTGGATGATATCTGTCACGGGCGGCTCTCATATGTTCAGTTCAAAGCCGGTACAAGTCTGGATGCCAAAAGAAACGTCAAATTGGTACTTTCAAATACTAAACCATCCGCATTCGCTTGGGAAAACGCGATTGGGTCGTTGAATGATGAGCTCTCTGGTAGAAAGACCCTCCATCTCCTTCACGGGCTCATTCCCCAGCGGCTGTTGATCCTCTGTCTGAAGAAGTCATGGAATGTTCAGTACGGCCTTCACCCGGACAGAGCTCCCATTGCAGTGCCATTCGAAGCTAAAGGGATACCCTCGCAAACGGCAGAGTACGGTCACCCGGATACGGCGCTTGTTCTTACATGTTTGAGCTTTTACCATGCCGGTTTGACTAAGTGTCAACTTATTCAGAGTCTTCAATTCATTAGCAACTCCGAAGATCCCTCCTCACACTATCAACGCTTGACGTCCTCACAACACCTTCCTGAAGGCCTTGAACATTGGCATCTGTTAGAGATGGACAACGAGGCTCAGGTCACTATGCTTTGGCAACATCTAAGGTTCGAGAAGCATGTGGTCAACCATTTCATGAATAACTTTGCCTTTCCACAACACGCCAAGCAGTTTGGACTCAAATTTCAAGCTTCAGCCTGGGACATCCCCCTGCTATCCGAGAGTATGGAACGGCAAGGCATAACAACAGGTTTTAGCGGAACCAATGACAACAAAAAGATCCTGCCACGTACGATTCGTCAGGACGATCTTCCCACCCTCATACAAACCAACGCTGAAGTTTTGGTACATCTGCTGGAACCACGTAACCAAAAATGCTTTCAAGCAATTGATCGAAACGGACGGCATCTTAATGAGATTGGGATACTGGAACTACTTCGAATCAACAGGATCAAGATATTGATAGACGCGGGTGCCCAGATCCTTGAGATGGAGAATCACCAGCTTGCTGCGGCTTGGCTTGACGTCTATCCCGACGCCCAGGGGGCGGTATATTTCGATTGCAACAGCCGTATCATGGTACGAGCTCGTTTTCAAAAGTCTCCCGTGCCGCTCCTGGCTAGTCCTTTTGCAGACAACCTCAATGAATGCGTAGTCTATATCGACGAGGCACACACACGCGGGACTGACTTGAAGCTTCCAACATACGCGCAGGGAGCTGTGACATTGGGCATTAGTTCGACCAAAGACCAGGTAGTGCAAGGTAAGTGCATGAAACTATTAGCAGACCGTATGAAGATAACAATCATAGCTGCAATGAGACTGAGACAACTCGCGACAACGCAGTCAATCGCATTTGTTGCCCCCCCAGAGGTGTACACAAGTGTCTTGTCTCTTCGATCCGCCCACAGTCCAAAGGTTGCCGCGTCGCAACCATTGAAGTCTACTGACATTGTCTACTGGCTCCTAGAGCAAAGTTGTGAGGCCAGTGACAATATGATGTCCTTGCACATCGCCCAAGGGTTCGACTTTTGTAGACGTACAAATGCTCTATTGGAGTTCAGAAAGTCCTCGCAGAACAAAAAGAAGAGAGATAAGCTCCTGCAAGAAACTCAGCAGCCCGAGGGACAGACATTGGAACAGCTCTACGGGCCAAAACAGGAAGCATCGTCAATCGGCTTGAAAACATTCAATTCCACACATGTACAAAGCTTTATGCAAGAACTACTTGGGCTGGAGGCAGATTTGGTCAAATACCAAATACGAGCCTGTTCCTCGGCTTTTGATGAGGTGGAGCAGGAAAGAGAAGTTGAATTTGAGGTTCACCAGCTTCGTGAGAAGCAGAACCCTACACATCTTACAGCACTTGAGTTTCCGGGCCTCGACAATGCCCTAGTTCAATTTTGCGTGGAGTCTGAAGCAGGGCTCGCCAGCCTGCATTTTATCCAAGCTCTTGACTTAATCGGCGATACCTATATCGGACTTAAGTATGGTATCAAAGGAACTTCCTCGAAACTCTTTGTCTCTAAAGAGTTCTCTAGAACAGTTCAAATCAAGAAGACTAATGCTTCTCGTCGTCTTTTGGTATGTCCTATAGCAATTCACTTCAGACGAAAGATGCTAAATGTGTACACATAGCGACCAGTTGAATGGGTACTCTGGAGACCTGCGATCGAAACAGCCTTGATTATCATTCCTGAGGAGGCTGAGCTCCTTCTTCCAAAACTCCGTAGGATACAAACCCCCACGACGTTTCTTCTTACCTACACACCACCATTTATAAGATCTCTTTTAGAGGTTGGTACCCTTGCGTACTATCCTGTGCCAACCCCGGAGAAGGAACTTGCTATCCCTTCTTGGCTGAGCATCGAGATTGGTCTCATAGCTGGTCGATTGTATCTTCCTTACGATGAATATACGCAGCTACGCATCTGTCTTGAAGTTGATGAAAGGGCAGAGCCTTCGGCGACAACCAATGATGTTCACCGCAGCAGGAAACACATCCTTCCCAATTTTGGTATTATCGACGCTCAATTGCTTTCAAAGTTCTTAACTGAATGGATTTCACATCGGTCTCGGTCTTCTGATATCATGCATACCCCTATGGGGTACCTGGTTGAAAATCGGGACCTTCCTGAGGATCACCCATTCTTCACTTCCGAACCCAAATCGAGGGCTATAAAAATCAGATCATTAGCAGCTCAAGGAGTGCCGATTAAGAACGCAGAAGCCCAAGATAGCAATGATGAAAGCGAATGGAGCGATGGCGGAGACGAAGTTGACAATCTAACATTAGCTAAGGATTATGGAGTAGAGACAAGACTATAGTACTTATGGTAACGTGCTTGATAAGCGAGCGAGGCAGATAAGTGGGCGACGTACTTTTCCCTCTTACATCATAGACTTTTATTTTATTAGATATTTCTCAACCACCAAAAATGTCACAATCCTCAACTGAAGCTAGGACCCTTCTTGCTCTTCAAGCCCTTCAAAATGACCCAAAATTTAGTACCCGGCACGCTGCAAAGATATACAATATCCCTGAGCTCAGGCTTCGTCGCCGTAAGAGCGGCATTCAATCGCAACGTGATTCTGTCCCAAGATCACGGTTACTATCTGATCAGGAAGAGGAGGTATTAGTCCAATTCATTCTTGACCTAGATTCGCGAGGATTTCCTTCGCGACTATCATATGTGGAAGATATCGCGAATTCTCTACGTGCCAACCGCGACGCGCCACGCGTCGGCAAGCGATAAACTCTAAGAACATCGGTTAGGTAGACTAGAGAATACAGGAATAGGGTTGCTGCGTTCTCAAGAGAAGGGAGAAGAGACAACATAGAGCACGTTCAACCCACGCAGAAGATCGCCATGATACGGGCTAATGCTCGTCATATTTTGCCCGAACAGTCACGTTCGTTTCTATCTTGCCTGAACGCCCGACCAAGCACCAATCAGAAATCTAACTAACTCTATCCCCTATAAAGTGGGGTAAATGAAATCAATTGTACCTACTCTGTATAACAATTGATTATGGACTGTAGGACAAGGTCCGGGCGAGTTGAGGTGCAGGCCCGTCTTTGGCTTTAGTATTTAGGGTAGGGAGTTGCCGAAGCTAAAGTCAACCACAACAACACTGTCGACGGTACCGTTGGATATTATTGAGAATACGGCGCTGTAACTCTACGCGAGCATTCCTTTTCAATTAATAATACGCCGAGGACTAAATGCAAAGACAACAGAGCGACAGACTGATAGCTGTGAAATATTACAAAGTTAACACATTCATCCAATTCAGACCGTAGTAAATCGGGCTCCTCGTTCAAGGGAACAAACAGGTATCGCATCATATGATACTGGTTCTAAGACTTCAGTCTACAGATTATGTATAATAAGCCGATCGGCAACATGCAAACTGGGACGGCTCAGTAACAAAAGCATTTAGATAGTCGAAATGGAACTGCCAACCGCAGATGTTTCATCGCAAAGCTCAGCACAGACGTATTGCCAGGCTTGCTCTGGCATAAATCAGCCTGAGAAAGGTCGTTGATGGAAAATGCAAGGTATACGTGACGTAAATGCGGAGCAATAACAGCTACGGTAGCGAAAAGCTTGTACACTATGAGTCTGCCTTGTGTTACATGACACTTAGTATTGGCGGAGCATAGGCGAACCACGAACAAGGCGGACCAGGTTCCTGAAGAGCCGCAGAAAGTCTTACCAGTTTCTTACCCCGCATGTAAATCCCCCTTCAATATCACAAAAAATACAAGACTTCAATTAAGCATCACGCAGTACATTATTAGCATACCCGGCATAGAAATTCCACTCGTCTGCTTACCTGAATCTTCCATATCTTCAATCCTATTCCCAGCGGGGGACGACATGAGTACTGTGCAGGGCGCCTTCGAACAGGCAATTCTTGATTTCAAAGGCAAGCTCAAGGACCAGAGTCTCTATATGAAGATCCTACAGACTACTAGCATCATTGAAGTCTACTCTGAGATCGAAAAACTTCAAAATGAGCAGGCAAAGGCTGGACGGCTTCGTCACATGAATAAAATTAAACTGTTTCGGGCTCGACTTCGGGACTACAGCGCTGTAATTGAAACATTCGTGCAGGCAAAGCCTGATACTCTGGCGCTCATATGGGGTCTAATCAAGGTCCTGTTACTATGGGCTGATACCTGGAAACAGTCATTTAATGCTCTTGTGAATACGCTGTAATATGTAGGGAATCGTATACCTAGCTTCTGCGAATCGAATGAACTTTTCAAAGGTAACACGCACTTGTAGGAACTGTTGGTATCATATTTCCGCGACATTCTGGATGTCTACCTCATCTCTATCAATCTCTTCAGCATGTGTCGTGAGTTTCGTATACCCTCTTGCCCGTATTTCATTCTAATAGTATAATTAAGGTCTTCGAATCGTTTTTGAGATGGTCTGGCCACGTCACCCGGAGCAGATATACGAAGTGGTGAAACACATGCCTCAAATAGTTATCCGCAACATCCAGAGAACCAGGCTCTGAGGGTTGAAGGCGAATCTTTTTGCGGGCTTGTGCGTTATATTCATCGACTATGACCATGCCGGGTGCCGCCAAGGTATACGCTTTGCCTTGATTTGAGAAGCTCATGGAGTGGAATCGCGTTGAAAATAAGGGCTGCCGTTGTCGGCGCCTCATTTATGCACTACCACAACGAAATATGTTGCCTTTGAGACATTGGCTATTAGTAAGCCTCTTTACATCTGTAGCACTAACTATTGATAATGATATGCAGGGAGCGACTCAATGATGAAGGCTATGAACAATCGGGGTTTGCGTGACTTCTCTGTATGAAGCATCCGTCATCTAAGGCTGTCCGTCAAGACCAAGTACAAAGCTAGCTACTAGAACAATAGGCCGACCTTGTTGTTTGGATTCATAAGAAAGGTTGGCCTTCCCGTGAAAGTACTGGAGGGTTTCTTGACATCTTATCTTGACCATACCTTTTGCCGTTAATGCAGCCATTCCGCGCTTTTGTCAAGTCCAACTACGGCCGATTTACCACTAAAGAGTCCTCTTATCCCATTAAGGGAATCAGAGCCTGATTCTCCTGTTGCGCCCCGCGTGGTCTGTGAGCCTGGAGGCCATGTGACAGAATTTGGTCTAGCAGTATCACGCGGCTCATTGCAAACAACAAGCCACCCACTCGCTGCGAAACTATGTGATAGTGATGTTAAGTGTGTATCTACAATCCTGAAGGTTATCGTTAAACTAAGCTTTAATATGTGGGAATTAATTCAAATTTAGCTTAGTTTAATATGCTAGAGGTTATATGACTGACATTAACTAGGTGTCTAATGTATTACGCATTTAGCCATTTGCTTATTGCATATTTACCCTAAGAAATAATTCATATAACAGGTTTGAGGTTCCCCTCTGCGTCCTGACGTGTCGCAATGTGATTTGTCGCCTGACAGTGTCAGATTACTTATAATAATCTCAAGTCTAGATTCGCGACGTCGAACATAGCATCCTTTCCACTCTCGAAATGGAGAAAAATAACATTGACAACTTGACCAGTGGCACTGAGGCTATCCCGACCGGGCCCAGCGCTTCAACATCTCGGTATATGTTTTTCTATCACGTGGAATGCCCTGGATTAACCCCAGCTCATTCTGGCCATCCTGCTATTTCGACGTATCTCGACGTTCCACGTCTGTTTTCCGGCGACAACAGAGCAAGCCCACTCAGGGGCCAAATACCAGACAAAGATGACCAGCTGCGTACCAAAAAGGATCCTGATATTTCATTCATTATTCACCGCACCTATAACTGCCTCAAATACCATGACACAGCGTTTAAAGCCTTGAGGAAGGCATCAGTGAAGTCAGGATCACCTGATTGGACTTCTCAATTATACCTCCTACTGAATGATATTGATGATGCTGTCGCGGAACGAGAACATATGGAAATTGTATCGACACATTTGAACGACGCAATAGAAGCAGTGAAAGAAGCAGATACTAAACAAGATTCTGTGGATAAGTCATTGTTACTGGGCTGGAAACGAGAACATAACATGGTGGCACCGTACCTTCATTTCCACCACACTCACAAGGTGCTGCGCGATCACATTCCCCAGTTACCAGAGCGTCAAAGCCAGCACATCAACCTCCTTCTTGAGTATCTGGACAAAGAATTTGGTCCCGAATATCAAGAAGCCGAGAAGCTTTTTCTTGATGATGGGCTTGTAAGCAGGAAACATTTTCACAAGCTATTTGGGCCAAGAGAGATACTCGTCACTGTCGAAGAAGGCCAACACATCGCCATGGTTTCAAAATATCCTCCTCTCCCTGGTTCGGACCCGATCAGGTTAGAATGCGAAATGTGGAAATTTAATGGCCGCTTTGCGAAGTACAAAAAGACTGTCACCATACCCTGGCCAAAGCATGCCGCGGAGGTAGACAAGGTCCCGATAAAGTCCCTCGGTATTTTTCCTCTGAGATTTGATAAACAACTTAAGTATCGCCTTAGAAAGCGTGGGGAGTTTTTCTGGCAGCTACGAAAACCAAGATTGGTTCTTTATACTGCCCCAAGCAAGACTCTGAATTATCGCATGGTAGTCAAGATCTAACCACTATACTGATCATATGCTGAACCCACCGAGTAGGAAAACGGCCGGTATATGGTTGATATTGAAACGTATCGCCGTTTTCAGAAACTAAGTACCATCGAGAACATGGTCACTGAGCATGCTGAAGAGCACCTGCCGTTAGAAGTCTCTGAGTCAGCCTCACCTCCTACTGGCACCTTTACCCTTCTACTACCGCCAACAACATATGGTTTCGGATTACATGATAAGAAGTGGCGTTGGTATATCCAGATGTGATTCGCAATAGGCTACACTGACAACACCTTTGTAGGAAAGCTTGCCGTAGAACACGCGGCTGATATAACTTGGAATCAGGCTATGTTATACATGCTGGCCCTCCCAGAGAGTGATAAGAAGATTCTAAGGGCGATCCTGCGTGACAAGAAGGCATCTATGGATGCCGTAACAAGCCGAGGCCAGGGTAGGGTGATACTGCTTCGTGGTCATCCCGGAACCGGCAAGACATTCTCAGCCCAGGTGCTCGGCGAAGTAGCAAAGAAGCCACTATATCGACTAACACCTCATGAAATCGGTATAGAGCCTAATCAAGTTAAGAATAACATCCAAGAGGCGTTCTATCTCGGTGGTATCTGGAATGCAGGTATGTTTCTAAATTCGTCCCCGTGAGACACCGACTTTGTGTTCATCTAATGTTCTCAAGTTATTCTCTTAGACGATTGCGATATGTACCTGAATATAGAGCAGGAAGAAACTTTGCATGGCAATTCAATTGCCTCGATCATTCTGGAAGCAATTGACAATTACCCTGGTATCGTTGTCCTTACGATGGATAACCGAGGTTAGTTCCATTGTCTACAGAATTCGTACAAGTTGGGCTTCTTTGACTAAAGTATGACAAGTCATTCTTCATGGCAAACACATTCGACAACGAGTCCATATATCCTCTTTATTGCTCTCCGATATGCAACTGACAACGTTGCGACATCAAAGGGAAATTGGCGCAATGCGCTCCCATCGTGATCAAGAGATATTGTATAGATCCACATCCGAACTATTTAAAGACATCGACTATGAGGGGTTGTCTGATAGAGAGATTCAGACCTTGCTTCAGACAGCAGAGGAACTTGCATCGTACGAGATGGATGTTTTGAACCCCTCCCACGTACATCAGGCGGCGCAAGTGTCGCCAATAACTCGGTTATAATTGTGAGAAGAGTTTGAACAAAAACTGAGGTAGATTTGACTACCTATATATCTGCTTGGCACAAGAGTCTTGGAAACTCATTGCCGTCATTCATGGCCCGACCAGTATCTACTATATATAATGTACATGATGTCTAACCAAATATAATTCTTCTTCTCTGTCGTCATACTATTTTAATAATATGGTTCCAGCTCTTATGGTCGTATAGGCATAGTTGTCCTGTTAAGTGCATATTGCGTATCTATTACCACTCATAGCCAATATGCAATATTTGTAATAAATCGAAGTTCAAGACATTGAAAACCCCGCAACAAACCACGTCCGTCCAAGATACTCTTTTCTCCGTATTACATAGGTCCCTCTCACCGAAGAATCTATTTAGGTACCCCTTGATCACGTAATGAGACTCATCAACACCTACACGAGAGCTTTCGAGGAGTTCTACGGAGGCAAAGTCCCAAAATATGCAATTCTTTCACACACTTGGGGACAAGATGAGGTCACGTTCATGGATTGGGCCGACCCAAAGTCGGTGGTTCAGAAGTCGGGATACACCAAAATCATTGAGGCTTGTGAAAAAGCCAGACATGACGACTACCCGTATATATGGATTGACACCAACTGCATCAATAAGTCCAGCTCAGCTGAGCTCACAGAAGCTATCAACTCCATGTTCGCCTGGTATAGGAATGCTGATGTTTGTTACGCCTATCTTTCGGATATTCCGACGTTCAAGCCGTTATCGTATGCAAAGGAGTTTCGGCAGAGTCGCTGGTTCAGGAGAGGATGGACACTTCAAGAGCTCCTCGCCCCTGATAGCGTGGTATTCTATGCAGCTGACTGGTCATGTATCGGGACCAGGTCTACTCTTTTTCGCGACATTACCGAGGCTACAGGTATAGATATCAAGTATCTTTACCCTGAGTTAAAGACAGCGACCGCCACTAGAGAAGAATGGTCAGAACTTCGAAGCCCGGTCTGCCACGAAGCGTCGATAGCTGAAAGAATGTCCTGGTTAGCCCGTCGCGAAACAACGAGGATTGAAGATATGGCGTACTGCATGTTGGGTATATTTGGTATACACATGCCTCTTGTATACGGTGAAGGTCCCCGGGCCTTCTCACGGCTTCAAGAAGAGATTTTGAAAACATCAGACGATCACTCAATCTTCTGCTGGTCATGGGCCGTCAGTGAGAACCACTGTGGCCTGCTTGCTCCTAGACCACATAGCTTTCTTGAAGCTTCGCCTTATCAACGCCATAAGTCCGGCATTCGGCCATCATTTTACTCCATTACTAATTCGCTTCTCTCCATTCGGCTTCCCTTGATCCAATGCTGGTCCTCGTATATTGCTGTTCTCAATGTTGCAGTCCCAGGAGCCAAGAATGTTGGAATAGCTCTGCAAAAAGAGGCCATTACTGGCGTTTTTACTCGCGCGTCCTTCCTAGACGTACCCATTCCCCTAACCGCTGCAATGGAATATCAGGGCTTGCCACTCACAGACATGTACTTTCCGGCACGACATACAGACCCAGACAGCATGAGGCCTCCACCGATTAGTGGCCGAACTCAATGTAAAGCCGGTGCACTGCTGTCATTTGGTTTAGTAGGCCCCAGATCTGACAGGCGGCATTTCAGTAAAATCGAAACTTTTCCACCAAACCAGTTCTTGCAGGATAACAGCATACTCGTGATATTCCCCATTGAACAACGCCAGGTACTGGGTCCCAACTGGCTTCGAAGTATGACTCAAACGAATGCAGGCTTCGCTGGAGCCACCATCGTTGAGTTTACCATGTTGCGAGGAGGGACGGAAATGATCGTTTTCGCCGTCACGACTACACGGAAGGGTTCTTATCTTATACCTAGATGGCACTACTGTGAGCTCGCATGCTTTTTATCAAAATCAGAAATAAGTGGCCTTGGTATGGGGAACCCTCTTCCTCAGGAGGCTTTCCAAGACTTTGAAAAGATTCTAAACGATCCTGAGTATGCCGAGAGGGTAAATGATTCTGGCCCAGAAGGTCCAATATCTATTCAGCAAGCGCCCCGTGGGTTCACAACTACTAATTCATCAATATTGATGCATTTCGACATCTTCTTGAATTCCAATGCATCAGTTGAATAATTTAAGGTTGGAACAGACTCTTTTATATTTTTTGCACCGTCTTACGCATTATTGTACTGTTTTTCTGCTCTCTCTTCTCTTGTCTTATCTCAACCTCTTATGAGCCTTTATTTGCTTTTCTCCTTGGTTCCCATAGTCACTATTATCCTTGTTACCTCTGCAATCATTATTATAGTTATATCTCTTGAAAGAACGAGTAGACTAGGTCAGATAGCCTGGTCTGTATACAGCAGACTCACTTTCAATTGCCAATCATCGAGGGTTCGACATTTTGCGGACCCCCTCGTTCCCCCACCAATCTGTCAATACATCGGGTATCCCCGGATGTGTACCTAGATTGTGCACAAGAATAGGATTTCGGCTGGTACTGCTGAATACTGGACGGAGCGCGTCAATCTGACATAGGACTTACTTTGGATCGTCTTTGTAACGAGTTTGTTGCACTTCAGGTGCCGCCAACACTCTCCCACCATCCTCTTCTTACTCCTACAGCTCGCTCATTCTACTCTCGTTCTTTTGGCTCCTGGTCCATTATACTGTCTCATCAGCCCAGGAAAAGGTAATGCACCGATTCCACGTTGCATTCTTTCACCATAGTCAGCACCTACTGCCAAAGTCCAAATACAATGCAAACAAACCACACAACCAGCTTTTCAGCTATCCGTGGTAAGTCCTAGTAAACAAACCTTCTAACGTCCAAGAATAATGAAATAAGTCATCTTGGATGAACTATTTGGCTTGTGCCAAGTATCACGGCGACCTTGGCGGCTTGCGTCGAGAGTGAGTTTTAAGGAGACCCTGTTTAAAGCTTGCTGCAGTTTTAGGTCCTCCTTTGTATCATCAGTTACATCGAAGTCACTTCCAAACATCTGAGTACGATGCTCTTGTATTTATCTCCCATCTTTGGGCCCAGTCGCCTTTCTGCCTGACGTGTCAATTGTTTCTTAATTGACTTTGGATCACGAATGTTCGCAAAGCCGTATTTCTATACACTCCTCACAAGTTGCCATAAGCCTATACGCTGTTAGTGAAAAGATATAAAGAACATGGCCGACGGAGCGACAACCCGATTTCAAGTATGACCATACCTAGAGCGTAGATATCGTGAATCTTGCTGAAGATTCGTGTCGAGGTGGCTGTAGATATTCCGTGCCAAGCAGGTATACTCAGCTCCATGAGAAAAGTAGGCTTCTGGTCGGCTGAATTCGAACCCAAGTATCCAAGGCTCTGTAAGGTCGACACCATATCCTAGACTAGTCACACAATCCAGAGGCTGACCTGTGGGGAAGAAGATAATGTTTTCACTTCTAAAACCTTCGTGAACTTGCCCATTCTTTAGCATTTACGGCCGTTTCGGAGCGAGAACCAGATTATCTCCAATTGCTGTGATACTTATCCATCTAACAAGCTGAAGTTGAGAGATACACCGCGCCAGCTTCGAAGCCAACTGGAACCTCTGGCTTAACGAAGGAGTTGGGACATCATGCGCTTGTAAAGCGTCCAATAGTCGGGTAGGTATAGGATTTACTGTTTCTGGGATATTGAAAAGGTATACAGTCCTATCATGCTGCATCTGCTTGACCCAGCGTTGACATCTCAGAGTGCGAAATAAGGCCTCCTTTGGCTAGTGAAGGAGGTTCGCTAGTCTATCAACTAGATCGCGCGTGCGATCATCGATGTCTACAGGTACTGGTGAGGCTACAGCACAGGATCTGTAATCAGCCAAGATAGGCCGACCCCGGCAGCTCAGCACACCAAAGCTCTGTAGGTGACAGCGTGCTATAGATTTATGGAGTCCCAAGAGCGGCAGGATGAGTCCCACACGTAAATCTGATTGGTAGCCTCTAACTGAAGGAAAGAGAAACATTGGCATGTTTAAAAGAATTTACGAGATCAATCTATCTGTAAAATACCCAGTGGTAACAGCATACACAAGCTTGTGAAATATATCAATAATCTGTTCATTAACAGGCCATGTCCTAAAAATTATTAGTATCCCTACTACATGCAAAAAGACAGTCTAGTCTTGTTTTGTACTAACGTACCAGGGCAGAGCGCCAACGCCAGTCCAGTTCTCTAACGTCTGATCAATGAGAAGACGAATGCCGGTAAACATGAAATCCGCGAATGGCCCTCGTACTCCATTATAGCTCATGGCAGCTCTAATAACTCCAGCTAGAGCTCCCTGGCCATAATGCATTGCCATATTTAGACCCCACATATCGTCGTCGCTTCGAGGGGCAATTGAGATCAGGCGAGCCAAGGTCTTGCCTGGAACCAGTGAGTTTGGCCGTGAGGTGAAGAACTGCTCGATCTTCTCCGTGAATGTCATCCTGTGGCGTCTTGTCAGATGTAACTCTCTGTACTCGTGCTGTGCATGGCTAACATGGCAACCCCAAGAATCCCCGCACCACATCCGTATAGGAACATCGAACTGACTGGCAAGGATGACTTTGGCTGATCCGGTGTCAATAGGTTCTTCGCCATATTGATCTGATTAGCAATGCTTTGTTTTATAAGCTGTTTAGATAGTATAGAAATGCCGATATGAGGTCTGAATACTTTCGAATGTGAGGGAGTAGGTCGTAGTTAAATTCTAAAGGGCGGGGGTTATAATTACGCGAATAATCGCATTACATCATGGCATCAACCTGGCTTGCGTAAAAATGCAATCACGCATGTGTCAGGCTGAGAATAGGTGACACTTTGTACTCCACTAAATTGTTAGACTCTCAAGGCAAAGCGTAAGGCGGCATGTCAAAAGTGGTGGTTGCCGATGTCCTCATAATATCATCATGACTTGTTTGCACTGCCCCGCACACCAGTTACAACCTTTCTCAAGCCACAGCCTGATAACAATCATTGAGACTTGCCGCGAAGGCGATAAAAAAAGTCTCAAGTACTAATTCTTTTATTTTGGCCAAATTATTATCGAAGATGTGTATACAGGTTGTAGCCATTCAATAGTATTCAGCTAAGTGAATATCAAACCACTTCTCACCGCGGTTTTACGTGACTTTTCAATATATCCATTGCTGCAGCTTTTACTCGATATTTTCCTCATGATTTCGTCACCGGCGGTAAGTGAGATAGTACAATGACAAGCTTATTCATCCCTCAGAACATGACATTTCCCTTGATAAAAGAGTGTGTTGCCTCCGATAATTTCAAATAAGATTACAATCATTGCCTTTCAAGCTAGGATTTGTACTACAATTACACAATACCATTTCAAAATGGCTGAGAACTTGTTGGCGAAGGCGGCGGAGTCTGTCTTGGGCCACGGCGACCAGGACCGTGCCACACACGTGGATATCTCGAACCCAGACCGCGAAGGTCACAAGTACGCGGATGAGAGTGGAGAGAAGATGAAAGCATTAGTCTGGATGGGCAAGAATGATGTCCGCGTTGGTCTGTTCGCCTATTCCTTAACGAATGTGAACATAGACTTACTGACGTGCCAATTAGTTGAGACCAGTAAACCTCGAATTATCGAGGACCACGACGCGATTGTGAGAGTTACTGGTACAACGATCTGTGGCAGCGACGTTCATATCATGCACGCAGCAATTCTCCAGGTCGAGAAGGGCGATATTTTAGGTCATGAGTTCTGCGGCGTCATCGAGTCTGTGGGCCCAGCTGTGACCAAATTCTCGACAGGAGACCGCGTCGTCAATAGTTTCGTCGTCTCATGTGGCGAATGCGAATTTTGCAAACAGAACTTAACCACGGCTTGTGAAAGGACAAATGCATCGACAGTTCATGAGAAGCTGTATGGTTCACGGATGGGCGGCATTTTTGGATACTCTCACTTCACAGGCGGTTATGCTGGCGGGCAAGCCGAGTTCGTGAGAGTTCCCCTTGCCGACAACAATTTGCTGAGGCTGCCGCATTCCGTGCCGGACGAGAAAGGTTTGTTCGCCTACTGGAACTGCATGCAACTTCCTAACGCTCGATAGGACTGTACCTGTCCGATGTTCTTCCTACGTCATATCATAGTGTCTACTACACAGGTGTCAAGGCTAACGACAGCGTTGCTATCTGGGGCCTTGGCCCTATCGGCCTCATGGCCTGCGTCTGGGCGTTCCAGATGGGGGCTAAGCGCGTCATAGCCATCGACAACAATTGGCGCACCGAGTATGCGAAGTCCAAAATTGAAAAGCTAGAGACAATCAATTACACTACCCTCGCAAGTGGGGAGACTGTGCCGTCTAAAATCCACGAGATGGTCCCTGGCGGAGTTGATGTTAGCATCGATGCAACCGGCGGCGAGTATGCCAAAGGGTGGGCGCATAAGCTAGAGATATGGGCAGGTCTGGAGCAGGACACAAGTGAGATGATAAACGAGTGCATTCGCTCCACGAGGAAATTCGGTGCAGTTGGCATAATTGGTGATTACGTCGGAAGTGAGTGTTCGACGGAAAGTCAACGGCAGTCGTCCTGATAATAATGCAGTCACCAACCACTTCAACGTGGGTTCTCTCATGGAGCGCGGCATTCGCCTGATCGGATGCGGACAAGCTCCAGTTCAAAAATGTAAGTCCACCCTGTTGCCCATTTTTTCGGCGACTTGCACCATTTCGTACATCGCAAGGACTAACAAACGAGGTAGACTGGGAAGACATCCTTTATAAGGTTGAAAGTCTGACAGTGGATCCTACTATAATGCTTACTCATCGTATCAGCGTAGATGACATTGCTAAAGGGTACTACGTGCAGGAGAAGAGAGACAAAGGCCTCATCAAGTGTTTTGTAGAGACACGTTTCTCGAACCGGCCTGCCCCAGATACGCCAGAACTCACTACCCTTTAATGTATTACGACAAACGCAGGATAGAACCTTAGGCAGAATACGAATCCGACGTGAATATGATGCGAATTGGAATTCAGTCGTCTCTTTAAAATATGCACTCAAAATAAGTACAAGGCATTGTTCTGCCAAGGTATGGAAATTCAAAGAACTGTATTCGTCACAAACCCTGAACCGAATTACAAACATTGAAGAAGGGCGGTGACCGTTGTTAATTAATAATTCATACCGTATCATGAAATATTTTACATGATTAAACACCAGACATGTCGCATACAGGCATATGTGCTGGCAAGAACAACCGCCGCCAGTCTACAAACAGCCCGTGCAGCGAGGATTTAAGGACTAGAACCCTGCCTTGTAACATTTCCGAATGCCGCATGACCAGTCCCATATGGCAATATGCGTGCAGACTTGCAAAAAAAATGTACAAGTCGATGACGTGAACACGACGACCGAAATGTGCATAGCATGACACACCATTATCATCTTGTGATGCCATCCCATACCCCGCTGCACACCAGTTGATATAACAAGGCATAAATAATCCAACTTAAATGCAAATTGTACTCATTATACTCGTCATTCAATCTCTTCAATGTTGATACTTCGCTCTGTCCGCCGCCTACCGTCCACTAGAATCGGAGGGATTCCACAGGTTCGGCTGTTCAGCAAAACTTGCTTCTCCATGTTGCAACAGAAGGAAACAGCATCATACTCCGATCTGAAAGCTTCAGATGAAGCACACCAGCAGCATGGCTTTGGTCACCCACTTATGCAAAAGGGCCCTCGCCAATTAGTAATCTTCGAATCTGGTGAAGGTGCCGTGCTCAAAGATGTTGAAGGCAAGGAGTACCTTGATGCTATGGCAGGCATCACAGTGGCCCATCTCGGCCATGGTCGTAAGGACCTTGCCAAAGTTGCATACGAACAGGTTCAGTGGCCCTGCCTAACCAAATCTATCTCTCCAATTCCGTAGTTTGTAGCTAATAACCATGGCCTAGATGTCGAAGCTAGAGGTAAGCTCGAACCAGCGCAACCTTACGAACACAAACGCCATCAAAGTCTGTGAGCGTCTCTCCGGTCTTGCTGCACAGGCATTCCCGGAAAAGATGACTGGTTCCCGGGTCTACTTGACTGCCGGTGGTGGCGAGGGCATCGAAGCAGCCTATCATCTGGCGCTGCGCTACTGGAATAAGTCTGGTCCTCTGGGCTCGAGCTTGGGCGGGGGATACAAGAAACAGAAGCTCATCTCGTTCCGCAATTGCTATCATGGTAGCACATTCATCCCAGCTTCCATGAAGCCAGAGTTTTCGGACTATGGATGGAAGCGATGGATGGAGGGCGAGTCCGCGAATGTGTACAAAAGTGCGCCGCATAGGATGTTTATCAACGTAGATCCACCCCATGAGTTGTTTATGGACAAGGACAAGATGATGCCCGGGGAGAATGTCGGCCAAGCAGCTGGTAAGTTTTGCGAAGCCTTTCAAATTTCGGTATTTTGCTGACGCATAGATTAAAAAAGCGAGACAGCTGGAAGAGGCCATCATCGGAGAAGGACCCGAAACTGTTGCGGCATTTGTGTTTGAACCTGTCCAAGGTGATGGCGGTGCCGTGGATATGCACCGAGAATTTTTCCCACTTGCACACGAAATATGCAAGAGGTACGGCGTTCTTATGATCGCCGATGAGGTAACAGCAGACACCCCCGTTTAGTTTGTACTCTACTGACTAATGGCATGAAATGAATTCTAGATCATGACATTTGCCAAAACTGGTCATTGGTTTGGTATGGAGCTCTATGGTGTCTGCCCAGACATTATGGTTATCAGCAAAGGGCTGACCTCTGGTTACCTACCCATGGGTGCCGTGATATACACCAACGAGTTATGGCAGACGGCATTCAACAAAACTAGCACCAAACTGATGGTTTCTGACGTTTGGCAGCACGACTACACATGGTCTGGACATCCCGTTTGTGCTGCTGTTGCACTCCGTGCACTTGACCTGATTGATGCAGAGGGCTTGATAACCAAATGTGCTGAGCGCGGGCGTGTCTTTCATGATATTTTGAAGAATAAGTTAGAGGGGCTACATGTGGTACAGCAAGTGCGCGGGACTGGCGTCATGTTGGGCATCGACCTGATCTCCGATATTGCAACGGACATTGAGCAGAAGGTTTTACTCGAGTATGGGGTCGTGTTACGAGCGAGCACAAACAAACATTGTCTGCTCCTAACACCTCCGTATGTCATGACAGATGAACAGTTCGAACGTGTGGCGGATGCGCTGAGAAAGGTCTTGTCGAGCACCGTAACATTGGCAGAGAGTGCTGTCAGCAAAAGTCGCCAACATTAGATATTCTAGTATGAGGTAGTACGGAGCTACTTCGCTACTAAGAGGATTATCTACGTACATTAGGTCTTTCAGGTGTATTTCATCTTATCTGTGTTAGTTTATATGTTAGTGCATAAGTTATACGCAAGCTATTACGTTACTTAATAGTTGGTTTCTTTTTTTTTAAAAAAAAAAAAAAAGATTTTGCAGCTTAATCGATATTTACGCTATTCTAAAGTGTTGTCTGGCGCTGCACTACCTAAAGGTTAGTTAATGTAGGGAGAGATATATTAGGTACGTCAGTGATAGTAGTAGAACTCTCTTAATATATAGCAGTTGGGATTTTCATTAGTGGGCGTATATTAGTTTACTTTGATTGACAGTTTATACCGACCTCCTCATCTCAGCGTATACTGTTGATTATTAATAATATTCTGCTATAAACTAACAACGACATATCTTAAAGGTGCAATAGTGGAATCGTTGCCTTTGTTGTTGCAGTATAGGCGATAATAAGCGATCAACTAAGGAAGGTTAAGGACACAGCACCGACTGGTGATAGGGAGGCTGGGAGGTATATTACACAATAGGCACACCACACTCAGAATAGGTTGTAGTAAAGTTGGAACTCAACGCGTAGAGCATCGCAATGTAATATCACCCCATTCATTAAAGTCTTAAACTGTCATCTGTCAGCCACTAGTCAATAATCTTCTAATATTATTATCACTTTTAGACTACTTCTCTCTAGGATTAGGGGCTTCATATGCACTACCGCCTCGGGATCACTCCTAGTCACCGTTTCCGCTGCTTTCTTTAGTTTACCAGTCATAATCGGATACATCACGATATTGAAGAATGTTAACACTCCAGTTATACTGCAGGAATTCGAATCTTAAGAGAATAGTAAAATATCGACGAATTTGAAGTATATAGGTAGAAATACTAACAACTTACACCAACATTTGATTGTTTGCACACTTCCTGGCCATAAACTCCACAGTATCTCTCCTCCTACTGCACTGTATAGACATGTCAGCTTGCTTAATGGAAACACCGGCGGCATTGGTCGCAGCGTCCGAAGGCAAAGTGTTCGGTTTAGCATATCGGAGTACGGCGCAATTCAAGACTACGATACATAGCCTCTCACCTCGAATTTTTATCCTGTCTGATTCAACAGGTCGCAAGTCTGGGGAGTACAGCAATCTGTGCCTGGATTATGCATGTTGCACATATGACGCAAATAAACCCAGCAAAATGTATGATCATTTAACTACTTGATTATGACGCAACACTCACCTAGGGCCACTTACGCTAACTCTAGAGAAAAGCGTTCGAGGATTCTATTGTTATGACAGCTTGACTTTCGTATATTTGAAGTATGACTCGTAGCTTATTAAATTCATTACTGAAAGACTATGATGTGGTCACTCCTAGACTCAATCCAATCACAGCGATGCGATTTGGCCAAGTCTGTTCCATAGCATACTAATCAACAAGCTTGGAAGGGCATTGTGGCTTTCAAGACTATAATAATCGTTCAATTTGCTATTCATACAGTGGTTACATGTCCTAACGAGGGGTAGGTCAGGAATGAAAGCCTCTGGTAGAGTATTACCCTCGAGACTCGTGTAACGTCGTTTAGAGCCACTACTGATGTCATAGAACTCCCACCAATGGCGTTCGTGCCTTTCAAAGCTAACAATTTGATTGGGTGGTGTTCTCCTATCCTTAATTGCCTAAGATGTGTGACATCAATTCCATGTTCCTTTGGGCTTGTAGTTTGTACCAGCTAAAGCGCATCATTTGTTATTGCACCATAGCCATATCGTCATTATCCCATCATCGCATGTATTGAGAGAAAGATATAAAGGTTCATCTTTTGCTGCTGAATCCTTCTTCAACTTCGTAACGTACTTCCCATTAGCTTGTTGAGAATGTTCCCAGCCCGCGTCATTACATCCCCACAACTCAGGGTCGTATTGAAAAACCGACCGGTATATTATACACAGCATTTGCTGAAATCCACTCTTGCCATGGCTTCCATTTCAGACGCTATAACCAAGGACCACCGCGAGCTCAAAGACTATTATAATGAGGTAGTCAACTCGACAGATCTTGATCATCAAGAACGCTATGGCAATCAATTTACCTGGGAGCTCGCTCGCCATTCAGTCGGCGAGGAACTGATCGTATATCCCGCATTCGAAAAATATCTAGGATCAAAGGGTAAAGAGATGGCAGAGGATGACCGGAAAGAGCATCATAGAGTCAGTTTATCAAGGAACTAAGAGCTATAGGATGAAGTACTAATTATACAAAGGTCAAAGAACTCCTTAAGGAATTTCAGCAGATGAAACCGAAGGAACCCGAATATATTCCAAAGCTCAAGGAGCTATGGACAGTGCTATCGAAGCATATAGAAGAGGAAGAGCGTTCAGATTTGCCAACTCTTGAAGACGCACTACAGAAGCAGTCCGGGGAGTCGGAATCGATGGCTAAGACGTTTGGCTTGACCAAGGCATTTGTGCCATCTCGGAGTCACCCAAGCGCTGGCGAGCATCCGCCTTTCGAAACCGTGATGGGGTTGATCACCGCCCCTATTGACCATGTTGCGGACATATTCAGGAAGTTTCCTAACAAGACTATATCGCCTAACCCGTCTACTAAATGAATCAAGCGTAACAAGGCAGCCTAAGATTATTCTTCGGTCTTTAGTAGTGTTTATGTGCACTAAGCATGCAGGATAGGATACGGTAGAGCTAGTATAGCCTACTATATAAACGGTTAGGGCTTTAATAAAATAACAGTTTAAAAGAAATCTACTTCCTTATACTATACTAATTTAAACTTAGTTGTAGTTTTTACAGTGTCTTGAATGTTCAATTTATATCTAGACTCCAACTCCATTAACTAATTATCTATTCAACTAGGGTTTTACTAAACCATTAAGCTAACTAAAGCCCTCCTCTTAAATACTATTTCTTCTATATACCTTTCTACTACAGGCAGCTATGTTAGTAATATTCCGTGAGATAAAGTATAAGCAATTGTATTGAAGATGGTAAGTAGGCGAAGCGGGGGAGGGACCATACTTTGTATTTCTATCAGATCAAATATTCAAGTGACAGGACGAAGGCCCCCAAGAGACCCGGTAGGAAGGACAGTGTTAATTGGATGGTTATGCCCCGGCTTATCAATGGGTTCGAAAGGATTTCGAAGGCGACCCAGACCAAGAACAAACCTGTCGACAACCAGTACACAATGGTTTCCATCGGTTGTCCAGGCTAGATAAAACAAAGATAGACGAAGATATAGCATCAACCAACAACCTTCCGTATGTTCTAGGCGCCGGAGAACTATTCCTTCTCATAGTTCAACTGTTCATAGAAGGTCCACCAAGGGAAAGAATGCAGTCGGCCAGCGGCAACTTCTCACAACCGAGCTCTTCAGCTGCAGGCCGCCATGGTATGCCCAGCGCACCACATTCCCATACCAGTCATGGCGAGTCACACATTCCAACACCTACAGAAACGTTTGAGGAATGGTTACTTGAACAAGCAGTTCCGAAACGTATCACCATTCATGGGTCGGTGCCTTTCCAACTACAATTTACATGGGAACCTTGTATGAATGAACAGTCTGATACGAGTACGGTATCGCATAAGGCTGCGCCTCCCATGCCCAGGCTTCCTAACGCAAGAACGAAGGGCAAGCGAGGCTTGGCAAGAAGTAACTTCAACTTTGAAGAGGATGGAGTGACTATTACACTAAAGAAGGAAAGGCCGTCATCGATCGATATTCATATGCAACACAAAAACCAATTCCAAGAGCGGGCTGTGGGTTGTTTGCAGGTTGGGTACAGCACGAAGCTGAAGCATCAATAAATAGGCATAGCAGACATAATAAATGCTTCAAATTTCGAGTCACTCGAGCTGCGTAGCTCGTACTGCGGTTGGAATTACATGACGGGGCTGAAGCTTAACCGAAGTTGAAGCCATGAGACTGATCACATAACATCGATCCACAGCCATTTCCCAATCCCCAGCTACCTTGAGATAGTCGCACAACCGGAAGAGGGCATGAAAGAGCCTAGGCCGTGGCGTTCACAAAACGATGACTAATAGCTGGCCGATGTAGTATCATCACCTGGCACCGGTTCGAACACTTGGCGATGTATGCATGTCTTGGTGCCCGGCGAGTCAAGGTGCCTTGATTGCGCGCCCTGTTTTCCATTTGTCTTTTTAACCTTGCTAGGATCTCGCGTCTTTGGACTGCTGCCTATGTTCACGGCGGAGTCAACGATTCGTGGTTATAAACTTTTGATATTGAATTTATTGAGTCTCTGTTACAATAAATTCGTCAAAAAGAACCAATTCTTCAAATCTTTCGGCTAGATCTTGCGCCCGACCATCATTTTGAGATGACATGGCAACTCCAAAGTCTACAATGCACGAGACAGCAACGTCAGCTAGATTGTGGTGACGGCCGCGAAGCTGCAGGTCTTCCATAAATTCACGGGCTTCTTCACTCGAGATCATGCCCGTCTCTAAACCAATTGCCATATAAGCTTGGGCGACCTTTCCGATAACAGCAAAACGAACATAGATCTCCCTTATCCAACCCATGCCCAGCTTTATGTTGAGGCGCCAGCCTAGGATGTCCCGGTTGTGGAGGGTAACATACATGATATGCAACACGGCGCCATTGATTATAAAGTTGTAGAACCTTGGATCATAATTTGAGGTATAATCAAGAAGAATCCTTTGGAGCTGTCTTAGCGACGCGTCGAAGACCGTTTTGGGCGAACTGTCTTGCGATGAGAATGAATGTAACCGGATGTGCTCGGCTGGTTCCAGGAATGGACGAAATAAATCAAGAATAATGATATGGAAGTATGCGCTAAATTGCATCAGCTACATGGCAAAAGAGCCCGGGGAAAAAAGAAGAGGGTAGGTGTAGAACCAATTAGGGAAAAGGAACATGGAACATGTGCTTCGACTTACTGGATGACGGAAACATGCGGGAATTTCTGGTCTTGCCTCCTCATGCCTTGATTGAGATTATCTGCCCAAGCCAGCAGCTTTTGGTACTTTGACTCAACAAACGCGTACGGAACAACATCTTGCAGTGGAGCCGCATCGTCCCTGGTATACATAGCCTGTATTTCTTGAGCGATTGTCCATAATTTGCACCATTCGATAAAGGTGTGGCCTAAATACTCGGGCTGCGGATAGACAGGCCAATCATACGAACAAGCACTGCTTGGCAAGCCAGGTATAGGAAGCAATGGCGGAAATTCAATTGGTTTTCCCTTGTAGTAGCTCGCATGAACGCTATTTAGATGTCAATCACCATCAGCAGCGTCGGTATTAACATGTCATTTACCTACCTTAACCAAGTATAACAACTCCAGGCAGCGTGGGCGGAAGCCCTGAGGGCTTTTGGAGGTAGCTGGTGGAACTTTTGGTAGAGGTAAGGTGTATGACGGACTCCTATCAAGGACATTCGCTCTGCCATATAGCGTCCGTCGACAAATAATTCCAGCGAAATCTCATCCTTGCCGTGCATCATGGTTGCTACCCCCAGCGTGATCAAGGCGGCAAGATTGACAATTGAGTCTGATGATCGCTCGGCTTGCCAAAGACCTTTTGCCTCATCAAGGAAGGCAGCCGCTAGCGGGAAAGCTCTCGGGTCAAGGGAGGAGAAGCACAACTAGGAGCCAGCAGTCAACAAAATGTCGGAAGCAAGGGTTAGTCCCTACCCACCGATGCTAAACAAAGCAATGAGCTGACAAGAAAAGAGGAGCAGAACTCGAAACGACCATCAACAAGGTCATCAAGGAAAATAGGCATGTCAAATGTGCCAATTATGGCGTGTTCATTCTCAAAATATACAGACAGTAAACTGGCTGCGAACTCGTCACTCAAAGGGACTCGGGTCCAGTACTTGAAGCGCACTTGCCGAAGTCTCGGATCACAGAACACCCTCTCCTGAAGAGGACCCGATAGGGGCGAATGATTGCGTCTGCTGGTGCCGCGGAGAGGTGATGGAGGACCACAAATAAGGCTCTTAGCGGAACTGGCATCGGAGGGCTTGACCGCAAGCGTCTCGTAGTTATCAAGCAATGAATTTGTGGCGGCGTATGGGAGCACACGACCGGTACGCTGCTCGAATATACTGCTGACGTCGATGGCCGAAGTATCAATTTCTGCCAGTGCTGGGTAGGCGTTTCCATGCGACACCGCCAGTTCGAACTCCAAGCCTGACTGAGTGAACGGTAGCGTCGCGCGAGCAGCTTGGATATCCGATGGGCGTTCTCGGGTCATGGAATTCCTGATGGAAGATAGGACAGCCTCTAGATTCGGGGTTGACCTCAACCGTCGAACTAGCGCGAGAGCATCGGGCTCTGGTGCTGATCGAAGACGCTGTATAATGTCTTCGTGTTGCTTGAGCTGAAGTTGGAGCTCAGCGAGTTGGCGCTCTAAAGCGACGCGCCCTGTCTCCTCTTTATCGCCTGTGGCGTAGATGCACACATCGCTGCGCTGACTGCAGCGATTACAGCTTGGCCGATTACCATCACACTAAAGGTCAATAAAGTTCCACGAAGTGCATTGGATAGTAACGAACTGCAATCTTCTTGGCGCGGCACCTATTGCACGCAACTCTAACGACAGAGCGCTTTTTCCTGGGGATTGGTGAAGCGGGCGACGCCTGGGCATTAACCTGGTGTAACGGCGCTGGCAGGAGTCTCCGATGACTTCGTTTCATTGCAAGCTTCTACATTTGGTCATTTATGGGCGAACAACCAACGTCAGTGAGTCAAGTGCTTACTTCTGGGACCATAACTGAGCGTCTGGTCCCGGCATACATGTGTTCATAGGTGTGGTGTATCGGATGATTTGTTGCAGCGGTCAGGCATTTCTCTCCCACGAGCTGGTTAACATTACAACAAGCTGCACAGTATGTAATTACAAATGTCAAGCCCTACTAGACAGTGCCAACATGAAACCGCGCGCTAAGGGAATTGTTGTGAGCATGGTGAAGTCGTCATCCAAACGTATTGGAAAAAAGAGCAGTAATAATTGGGTATTTATAAGTGGGACTGCCAGACTTTCACAGCCAAGGCACCCTCAGATCCTTGCAAGGGTTGGGAATGTCGCTCCCGTTTATTGAGGCTAGGAAGCACCATTCACACTGTCCGCTCAAAGCTCAAAGCAATATTGTGCAGATAGCGAGGCTCTGATTGATACCAACGCGTTTGGTTCGCTCGTTGAGCCACCGGAGCCCGACCCGTAATCTCTCATTGGTCAGTATTTCTGACGGCCGGCCGACGACGTTGGGAGCCTGGAAGCCCCTTTGCAAAACGAGTTTTGAAAACCTCCCCAGTACATAGAACTACCTCGTCACGCACGTCCAAAAATGCCAACCCCGGGGCAGTCGACATCTTCTCAGGGTCTGCGACAGCTACTTTCCGCAGCATCCAGACCACCTGCGCCAGTTCCCATTGTACCGAGCGGCTCATCCCTTGAGCTACCCCCCCCCCCCCCCCCCCCCCCCGCCCGGGAGGCGACGACCGGTAGCGGTGGCCTGCGACTCTTGTCGGCGGTATAAAATAAGAGTTAGTCGAGCCCTATACTTAGGATCAAAGCTTACAGACCATGGTCAGTGCGACGGAATACGGCCGATTGCGGAATCTGCCAAGCGAAGGGCAGAGAATGCAGGTACCAGGGACCGCCGGGCGACATTCTCAAGCGCAAACATGCCGAGCTAGAGCGTTCGCAGGCTGACTTGGAGGATGTTTTCCGCGCTATTCAGCATCGCCCAGAGGCGGAAGCCAAGGCTATATTCGACCGTATTCAATATCTCATATCAATTCTTCGCTGAAACTAAGAGGCTTTGGGAACTCGAACGCCTACGAAAACCGTCCCTTACCACTTTGCAAGCCGCACTTATCATCACCCTCATTCTGAACATGGGCGGTTTGGATAAATTAGGTATGACATACCTGACTCAAGCTCCTACTATGGCGCATAACCTACGACTCTTCGACTCGCCAAATACGGATCGAGACATTGATGTCCGCAATTCCCATGACTTTACAGCATGGGGTCTTTTCTATTTGCAAAGGTATAGTATTGAATTATCTCAGCCTGAAAAGTTTGCCTCTACATATACCACGGGATCAGACATGATTATTGATGGTGGTTATGTACTACCGTAAGAAAAATAAGGACTATGCACTGAATATGTCTGGTTGGAACCAATCGTTGAACAACGCATCCATCGGTGCATTGTCCAAATATCCCCATGGCGTATTGTCCAGGATCATCCTCATCGTGGGATCAGACCCGTCGTCATTGAGAATCCATGGGTCTATCGAAAAGTCAAAATTATCACCAGCGTCCTGACTCGCCGACGGATCCAATCGCCCCATATTGGCGTTTTGGGTCTGTGACTTCGCATTCTCTGGCTCTTGAAGAATCTTTGGCACGGTTATGTATCCGCTTGTCTCCGTTTGCTTATTGATCAGATCCAGGACCCCTAAGCACAGTTTGGCTGATCGACTCTTGTCCGCAAATGTAGTCAAACACTTTTGGGCGTTCAACACCATCTCCTGCCATGCTTTTGTCTCTTCACTATGTGAATTCTGCGTCTCTTCATTGAGGTAGCTGGCTTCAAGAACTAGCGCAGCTTGGAACAAGAATTATGCGGCATACCAAATAATACCGAGGTGCAACATAGCTTTTTTCGCGGTACAGAAGGTTGTGATGTCGTGGATACTCTGCATTGCAACGTCTAGACATCGTGTTTCTGCATCGACCCTATCGGCGAGGAAGGGGTGATTTCGCTTACTGCCTCTCCAAGAATGATACGTAGGTTCTGCTCTTTCCACAACACGACGGTTCGGGGACCTGCGAACCACATCGGGACGTCATCTGATGTTAAAGATACCGGGAGGTTGTGACGCCAGGTCGCCAGGCGACGGCCAAACACTTCGGCCACCTGGTACTCGACTTTTGTGTTTGCTGTTTTGGCAGCAAGGTACTCTAGATATAATGAGTTTGCTATTTGAGCCAGTTGTGCTTGCGCGATAATTGCGGAGAAGACAGTCGGCGTGTCAACCTCTTGCGGTACTGGCATAGTTAATTCGAGATCCTGATTATTGTTAGCTTAAACGCTCTCTGAGATACAGATATGCTGAGAGGGTTCTACCTTATCGTCAATGTTCTTCGGTAATCTGGTATCGATGGTTCCCTCCTGAGCATACGGAGGTCTCCCAGTTGTAATATTGAAGCCACTATCGAAGCAGTAGACGACCCAGTACAGCTGCCTTCTTCTTTCGTGCCCAATGTTTTCGTCCAATATCGGTGATTCACGATGCATCCCCAGCCCTAATGCCATCTTATAGGCAATACAGATGCTCGCTATGGCATCCGGACAAACACTGTCAGTCCCGGATATATGGATACTATCTTGAACGAGGGAGACGGTATTTTTGAGCATCGGAAGATCTGGGCAGAGCGCAATCCGAGTGGTCGCATGGGTGTTCCTTGCGAGTTAACAGGTGCAATTGTTATGTTGGCGAGCTCCGCAGGGACTTATATGAATGGCACCACCTTTGTGGTAGATGGTGGCATGACCGTATTTTAATCACATTCAACTTGCTGTATGCCATTTGTTCCCTCACGTCATAGTTCCTAATTTCTTCGGGGTCAATTACATAGGCACGTACTTCGAGGATGTGAAATGAGAAAAGACTCAACTGTATCTAGAGAAATCAACACATACATGAATTTATATATTAGTTTGCTGTTGTATCGCGGTGTTGTAATAGATTTTATACTAAGAGGTAACTAGAGCCAGCTATGTTATCCTTCGATTTAGTTCTTGATGTTAATAACCTCACTGCTAGTCTTATGCTTCTTGGGACGGCTGACGAGAGGCTTTAATTTAGGAAGGGTAATGATAGTAATTGTAAGCGCTATCTTAACTATACTAAAGGGGTCTAAATTAAGTATTAAATATTAGCTAATACTTAAGAAATACATAGAATAGAAAAGTCAACTTATAGAGAAGGTTCTCCTGGCTAATGCCGACCTTAAGATAGATAAATCGAACTATAGTAATATAGATAGTTAGAGCTTTTAGTATAAAGGTGATAGTTATATCAGTAGAGGGCTTAATAATACCTTAGATAGGTAAGATAAAAGGGAGTATATAGAATAAACTGCAAATGTTAGTATATATATGTCTTATAGACTTGAGATATTATATATCAGTAGTGTAGTAAGTTAAATTTAAGGTAAAGTCTAAGGTAAAGGGCTTAGGTATATGGAAGATACTATAAGTATTTTCCTCTTAAAACTATTAAATAGATATTTTCTTACTATAGAAAAAGGTAGATAGTCTTTAAGATATAAAGGACCTTGTGATTAAAAGGAAGACTTCTAAAATGGCTTCAGGACTATAAATAGAAGGGATTAAAGTCTATTCAAAGGAGGGTAAATTCCTGCTCAAAGAGCAATAGAGACGAGGTCGGTATTTTGTTTTACTCACCACTGAGTTACCCGCAACAGCGAGTGTATTCCTTCTTATCTGAGGGTCGCGGATCACTCATTTGGTATCACTTGGACCACAACTCGCAGCTGGAACAAGCAATATCTTGACTCGTCCTTTGAGGACACATATTGTATACCAATTTATAATCGACCTGAATCAGAAAATCAGTTATATGTCCTCTTTCGAGGCATCCGGGCGCGTAATCACATTGTGACAACTTGGTGGTGCCGTCAGAAGGCAAGGGCAACTTTCAAGCAGCTATACCCGAGCTTGCTCGATCGCTTCATTTCGACGGGTTGTGGCGGGGCTTGCGTCGGCGTCACAATATCATGTAGTAGTTAGTAACAAAACAAGCAACAAAACGGCCAGAGGACTATGTAGCGATTTTGAATAGCTTGCTCTGATTTGTCAGTAATGTCTCTACAATTTGATCCCAATCTCGAGCTACCACAATGATCCTGAACTCTCCGAAATGCCAATCCCATTCAAATCCTCCGTTGCAGCCCAGCCGTACATTTTGTTTGCCCTCAAATTCCTTTCCACGAAATCCTTCGACATACTNATGCCAATCCCATTCAAATCCTCCGTTGCAGCCCAGCCGTACATTTTGTTTGCCCTCAAATTCCTTTCCACGAAATCCTTCGACATACTGTCGACATCATCATCTCTACTGAACCAAGACACCGTATTACGCCGGGGCGATTAGTGAGTGGGCGTCCCTTTTCCTCTAGCAGACTGAGTGGGTCTTGCCCGTCTTGCCCTGGAGAGAATGTGTCTCGTTCTATTCGGTGTTAGCGGTACCTCACACTGACACTATCCGAAAAAGCAGAATTGAGACAGGGAGACTAACTTCGTAGACAGGGTGAACGTTCTCACCCTTGCCTGTCGACGTGACGTGCTTGTGGATATGCTCCTCCAACATCTTGGCGGTCTCCTGATCCATATCTTTAAGGAGACGGTGGCAGATCAGAAGGTCCTCGATAAGTGAGTCGCAACGCGACCGGGTGAAATCTTCTCTCACGACAATGCGTAGCATTTTGACATTAGACTTAGGCGCCATAGTATACGCAGGGACCACCCAGCCCCGACAACGAAGGTGATGTGCGAGCGCGAACTCGTCGTAGTGACGATCCTCGCCACCCTCGTCCAGGGTACGGAATCGGAAGGCTACAAGGGGTAAGCCTCTTCCATTGCGCTCTGACATAATTAAAAAGCCTTGCTTCTCGATTGCCTCAGCTAGGTAATCTGCATTGCGAGTCAAGTTACTCATGATGCTACTGTAACCATGTTTACCAAGGCGGATCAGTTGATAATACTGGCCAATAACCTGGGAAGCGCTTTTTGAAAAGTTAAGGGTAAAAGACGATTGGTTAGCTCCGAGGTAATTAATATTAAAAACCAGCTCCTGGGGAAGGTATTCTGGGGCTCGCCAGATGACCCAGCCGACGCCAGGATAGACAAGACCGTACTAGTCATATAATCAACATTTATGGAAAGTCTCGAAAGACCAGGAGGGGGTGCGGCACCTTGTGGCCAGAGACGTTAATAGAAACGACCTTTTCGCATCGAAAGTCCCACTCGAGGTCGGGGATAATAAACGGGGCAACAAACCCACCGCTGGCAGCGTCCACATGGATAGGTATATCAAGATTCCGTTCAATNGGGGATAATAAACGGGGCAACAAACCCACCGCTGGCAGCGTCCACATGGATAGGTATATCAAGATTCCGTTCAATAAGAAGGTCATTAATACCTTTGACATCTTCATATTCGCCAGTATAGGTCGTGCCGAGGATCATACAGATGCCGATAGTATTCTCATCGCATAGGTTAATAGCCTCAACAGGATCAAGGACATAGCGGTCGGACGTGCAATAAACAAACCTCTCCTCGATCTCAAAATAGCGCATGGCCTTCTCCCAGACGACCTGAACTGCCGAGGACATAACAAAATTAGGACTATCAGTGGCCTTACCCTCGGCAAGTCTCCGTGCTTTCCACCTCCTTTTCATAGCGAGAACCGCGAGCATAATGGCCTCTGACGAGCCGATAGTAGAAGTTCCGACAGAGAGGCCGGCAGGCGCGTGGAATAAATTGCCCATTATACTAACACAGCGGTTTTGAATGTCGGCGGATTGGGGGTATTCCTCGTAGTCAATAAAGTTTTTAGGAAATGCTTCTGACATCAG
>WETZ01000088.1:0-39232 GCA_011034095.1 Fusarium cf. aywerte
TACTGTACAAGCCACATTAGCCACAAATGACCCATGGCCAGAAACTTTTTGTAGAAGGCCAAGGCGGCCTCTGATTTCGGTCGGCACTGCACCATGGCCATGAGGTGCTGCATCACAAAGACGGCACAATTCATCAGACTGCTGCTAAGAAACGGTGGAAGATTGTCAGTGGCATTAACGCTGTCTTTGAACCCTACACGAAATTCACATATGACTTTCGACCCAAGCGATTGGCGGTCTGTCTAGACCCTGTTGACTATATATGAACAATTTGTCAAGGAGTACGTAGGAACCTTATGGGCCTAGATAGCTAAAAACTATGATGCTATAGTTCTATTGCCGAGTCACCCGAGTCAAAAAAGAAGATGATCTATTTGCAATGCCATGTGGCACAGAACTGATGATATGTTATGACAGATGCACTCGAGTTCCGAATTTGGTATAGGTTAGGGGTAACAAGAATAGACGGCTCACCGCCTTTGCAGCAACTGTGTGGGGCGAAAGACCTGACCTTTGATAAAAGCTGTGACGTGGTTCATGGGCGACTGTCCTAAGACATCCTACCTTTCTGATCCAACACGACAAGAAAAGCATCACAACCTACTGCATGAATTGAAATTACTCAGAGTTTTCCTATTACGCGATCTTCGCAACTTCCTGGTAGGCCCTGACACGGTAACTGGTCTTGCCACATGGTCAATAGTGCCGAGTCTTTGGTCCTTCTGCCCCCCACCCCTCCTGCCGAGGACCTGGCCACTACCTCTGTTTCAACACCCATCTTGTTAATCACTTGTGCTAATTCCTTTATACTTGAAGGCTCGCATTTCCTGGGCCCATTCCTTCTTCCATTCGGCAGCTTTTCACTGTTTTACTCTCCTGGTTGAGTTATTGAAGGCTGACCTCTACTGAGGTCGTCTAATATAAGAAAGGCTTGTCACCTTTCCATTACACAGACTATCTGGCCTTGAACTTGATTTTACTTTACACTTCTTCATTAAGTGCTTCTATAAATATGACCAGGCCTTAGTTACTTACGTCTTCCCTTCAATTTATCCATATGTAGGCGATTCTAGGTGGCTTCTCAGTTTGTGTCCTTGATCACTGTGCTTGCTTACTGAAAACGTACTACCAGTGTCTTCGGGAGAGGGACTGAACCTAAATGGCATTTCAGCTTGCATACCGTCACCAAATTCTAGACTATGGCATTTATTCTTTTCAATAACCTTCCATCAGAGATCCGGTCTACCTTTCCCTTTAGATATGGACGTTGGTGTGGTTCTAGAACGGGGGCACAGCAGTAGATACATTCCTTGTTTTATGACAAAACTATGAGTCATGGATGTTCGGCTAGGAAAGAGTCGAGGGACTGAGCTACAGAGATCCCGCGCGACGGTGAAAACAGTCAGGCTCCGCTGACTAGACGAGGCATCTTGGCATAGTCGACCGATATCCAAAGGCTTAGACGACAGAGCCATACACTCAAGTGAGCAACATACCTACAAGCTCCCACGAGCTTTACGTCATTATAATTCGTAGTATCCCTTTCTCTTATCTCCTTTGTGTGATAATGACGTATGTCTCACGATGCTGTCTACTTGGACAGTATATAGCTTCTAAAATGAAGTTCTGGTTATCTATAGTAATCCTGGCTACACGAGTGTGTGATATTTAGCCTGCTATAAGATTAAGTAGGGAAACATGGTGGAGTTTCAGCTTGAAGTTTAGGGGTCCGGTGTATTTGTGAGAACATAGAACGCATAGGAGAAGGGGACGGAAAGAAGATCGGCGTCTAGAAATACAGCCTGGCAAGGTACATGCCTCAGCATTGAACATAGCCCTAAAATAATTGATGGTGAGAAAGGATTATTCTAGACTATGCTTGGTCCAGTTCTTGTCAAGCCAAATGGGTCAGTAGCACAATTCTCTTTTTCCTCGTTGCAAGAGAAGATAATATTGCTCTTTGTAACTGAAACAATAGCCTGTTTTCTTTACGCAGCATGTCAGGTCTCAGAGCATGTTACACATTCGTGTTCAAAAAAGTCATTGTTGTAGTAGAGGTTAGTTGTTTCTAGCACCTGCAAGTCTGTGTCACTTGTCGGCCTGAAAAGGTGCTCTTTTTTAGTGTACCAAATAGTTATATGGTAATATCCTGTCTGTCGGATTACATTAGCAATGAAGGTTCCAGTGTTGATACTCATGGCGAAGAGTCCACAACTATCCTAGTAGCTTCACTGTAAAGTACTTAAAGCACTCCAAATTACAACCTGCAAAGAGTCAAGATCTCTGTATACCGAACTTACATCGAGACTATGTGGGCATTGTCAACGCTCTGGCTGACAGTATTACTAGTGTCTGGCTTTCAGCAATCCTCTGCAGCCCATGGAGAACATCTATTGGACTCTCGTAGTGTTGAAGGAAGCGGATACGTGAATTCTGTCTATTTCACAAATTGGTGAGTCTTCCCTGCTGTCTACTTCGTAGAACCTCCTTACGTACAGGTGCTGACAGATTTGGGAGGGGTGTATCAGGGAAGAATTACCATCCAAAAGACCTTCCGGTCTCCAAGATTACTCATCTACTCTACGCATTCATGGGCACCCGCGCCGACGGGACTGTGTAGGTCGCTACTTTCCGCTCCTGACATCCCCGTGTTTCATAAGCCCTAACCTTCGAAAGCTACTCGATTGACCCTAAAGCAGATGTCGAAGACGGCCTCGACATGGATAGTGAGTCCTTTTCCTAATAGTCTCACGGAGCCTTTTAGCTGATAAGATCATGCTAGTCACTCCAAGGTCATATAGAACCGCATATGGTTGTGTGAAGGAGATGTTCCATCTTAAGAAGAAAAATCCACATTTCAAAGTTTTGCTCTCTATTGGGGGTTGGACTTTGAGCTCAACCTTTCCTGCTGCAGCTAGTACGCCTATGACACGCAAGACCTTTGCCAGTTCAGCAGTCAAACTTATGACGGATTGGGGGTTCGACGGGATTGATGTCGACTGGGAGTATCCTATGGGGCAAGCTGAGGCAACCAATTTCCTGTTGCTTCTCAAGGCGGTTCGGGATGAGTTAGACTCTTACGCCCGCAAACATGCGAGCAATCATCATTTTGAACTCTCGATTGCTGCTCCAGCTGGTCCAGATCACTACCAGGTCTTGCCTCTCTCTGATATTGGCAACCTGGTCGACCACATCAATCTCATGGCTTACGATTATGCTGGAAGTTTCAGTGCAACTACCGGCCACACTGCAAACCTCTACGCTAACGATGCAATTCCGGGCTCCACACCGTTCAGTACCGACACGGCCATTCAGGCATACCTGGCTGCTGGTGTTCCTTCGCAAAAGATAGTGTTAGGTATGCCGTTGTACGGTCGATCTTTCGAAAACACCGATGAACTTGGCCAACCATTTATCGTCAGCGAGGAGGGCAGCTGGGAGAAAGGTGTATGGGATTATAAAGACCTGCCAAAGAGCCCTAGTGCCAAATTGTTTTACGACGAGAAGGCTGAAGGATGCTATAGTCATGATCTCACAACAAATGAGATTATATCTTTCGATACGCCGGCGATGGTCGAGAAAAAGGTTGCTTATATAAAGAAGCTGGGGCTCGGAGGCAGTATGTTCTGGGAAGCCGCGGGTGACCGGTCAGGGAGTTGCTCCTTGATTGGTACAAGCCATACGGCCCTCGGAAATCTCGATAATACAAAGAACTGGTTAAAGTATCCAACCTCCAGGTACGATAATATTCGGGAGAGCCGTCTTGATCAGAGGTAATACTTTACAAGTACAAGGCGAAGAAGGTATGCTAGGATCTTAGCACTGCGTAGATGCTACTTCCGTTGACTCCATTTTTTTATGCTCTTGTCGAGACACTATATCCACAATAACATGGTGTTTTTTTAGAGATCATGAATGTAACTGTGCCATGCGTTTCGAAGAATAGCTTTCCCAGTGGCTCTGCAATAGGTTATGCCTGCATAAGAGTATAAAATATATAAACCTGAAGGGTTCATGACTCCAAATGGTAGGCCGTACATTCAACGGAATTGTTACACAGCGGGATCGATGGACCTTCCGCATTTATCCCTTTAATCACGGCAATCCTTTTTCAATATTCAAAATGCATTTGCTTCAAGTCTCCTAGCTCATGGGGGCCTGTGACGTCTGTCCCGGGCTTAATCATGGCCATCCTGATGTTGGACTAGTTAAAGTTCCAGGCATCATCTGATCTGACATCATATCTCGCAACTGTATCCTCTACCAGCCGAAGGCAGCCACGATCAGAGTTTGGTTATCGCATCTAGCTCTAAGATGACCATGTAGCCGAGATTGACGTGGTTTTGGCTCTGGTTGTCGTTTGATGGCGTTACAAGCCCAGCCCTGGTGTAGATTGAGGCATTTTTGCGGCAATTTCTGGTCTGGTATGCTCGTATATCAAGCATGTTATGATAAAGCTAATTAATAAACACTTCGGTCCTTTCCAAACTCGGAACACCTTTCTCAACTTCTCAAGTCTCTTTCTCAGCAAGAACACAATCAGCAAGAACACAACAACCAGATTTGTCTCTATCTTGTGGCGATCGATAAGTTCCAGGACAAAAAAATGGCACTGGGTCCCGAACACGACAAGTGTGCAAGAGTCTTACCGGCATGGGAGCCTTGGTATAAAGGACGAAGTAAAATTGGCTCCGCAGACTTGGAATATTCCAAGACCATAGAAGATTTCCACTTTCGAAAGGAGCTAGATAGATGGGAAGACCAACTATTTAACCAACTATTTAAACAAATGGGCGATTGCCAGCTTAAGGTCTATCCCCCCCGCTGAGCTACCTCTGGCATGCCAATGCGAAGGTGTGTTGGGAAAGCTACAACAGATGATATATGAACTGCCTGGCGATGAATATGGCGTACTTGGAGGACGTGAGCCAGCTTTCGCCTAGATGAGCCATGCTGAGCGAGGAGACGATCCGGCAACGAGTCACACCAAATTCGTTACTACCGTTGGCTGCATCTATCCAGAATAAAGCGAACATTATGCTTATAGGAAGCTAAATTGGACTTCAAAACCTTGTTTTATGCAGACTGAGTTCCTGCTGTATAGCCAGTGTTGTCAATCAGCTATTCAGCCGTTACCCCACTATCTCATGGTTACCACGACTGGCAATACGCCGATAGGCAGATGGGGTGATACCCGTCGGTCTATATTACCCCGACTTATTAGCTCATGTGTTCCGACATCGGTGACATTGAGCTGTTGTTTCGAGAGGTGGCGAGAATCAATTCTCATTTGTTCGAAGGACTTGGTGAGATATCAGAGATAAAGTTTGCAGCACTTGTAAGCGCTTTGCTGTAGCGATCGCCTCTAGCTTAAATATCCTTAATATCCAAGTTTTACTTCACAGGAAATTTCATTTAAGCGCACTTCTTGCGTCGGATAACTATTCGTCCCCTAATCCCCGCTTTACGCAAACTAGGTCTATCATTGGCAAAGCTCTATGGTACCTTTTAACCCCACAGAGCTGCCAGTGGAACCAAGACCTGCGTGCAAGGCGTACACCCCACTGTTCTTTCGCACGCTATGACACGACACCTCTGCTTTCAAGCGCCATGCCAATCAGAATTCCACTATCATTGCTATCAGCAAAAAGACCCTCCATAAGCCCCCGCTGCGTTGGTGACTCGTGTCACGCTAGTTTAGGAGTTCACCAGGACCTATAACAAAAAGCAGTCGATTACCCGTTTAAGCAGGTTTCCAATCTCTCCCTACCAAACGAATCGCAGTGTTTTTCAAACACCCGGTAGGTCATGAGATCACCCAATAACAAAAACCAGATATCATAGTCGAAAAGAGCGTTAGATACGATTTGTCTCCGGGTTGCCGAAGTGCTATGAATAGCTAGATTCGCCTTGAGACCCATCCCTGTGAAGACGCCCCACTACTCTGCGGAGCTTATGCATCAATGCGTGAGGTTTACACCAAACAGTGGATCACGGTAAGATACGACTACGGTCACATGTACACGCTCCTCAGCAATGGGAAATGACTTGGTGTCAAATCTTCCCGGTAGAGTTCAATTGTGAAACGGAGCGTAAGAGAGAAGCTTGGCTGTGGAAACGGGGAAAGAAAGATGCTTCTTGCTATAAAGTCGATGTCATCGCGTCAGAGCAAAAACCGTTAGTTGAACAATTCGCCCCGTGAGCAAAAGCGTATATATCACCACGGTTAACCGTGACTGCGGCCGCTCTAGTACAGCTGTCGATACCGTGACGAACCGAGCATGTAAGTCTCCCCTTTCTACTACTCTTTGTACCGAACGAAATCTTGCAGTAGTCAAATTTTCGGCCGCTACTTACATTATGGTGCCCTCGAGCTGCTAACGGTGCTTGTCGAGTCACATGCATTGGCAATGTCAGGAAAGCGCTGGCACGGGGTTTCGTATTCCCATCAACCTTTGTTGCGCCAGGAGGTCCCCCTCAAAAGAGAACTCAGAAGGCGTGCCCCAATCATATGTAGTCATTGTCACGAGAGAAGGGTAAGCCATTCACACCGTGGCAATCGCTATTTCCATTTGCATACTAAACCTTCCGTCTTCAGATCCATTGCTATAGTTGTCCGGCTTCATGTGAGCCTCGGCCAGTTGAAGAGTCGGCACACAGTTTTCAGAAGAGCAAGCTATCAGATGAGATCCTGAATTTATGAGGAAGGTGTCTGGGTACCCCACCATGGCCGCGAATCTCATCTTCAACCTAGCAGACGCCAGTGATACGTCATCGCCTTGTCAATAGAGCCTGATCTGCCTGCAGTGCCTGTTCATAGTCGGTGAAAATGACGCGTCACCTAACCTTTAATCAAAATGAAAACTTTACGCTGTCGCACAGTATTGAGAGTAACAATCATACTAAGCGAAACTCTATTCACTATTCTACAGCTTCCGTGGCATCTTTTTCGTTAACCACCCCACGTTCGGAGAGAGCGTTTCTGTATAGTATCATTGCCTCATCAATATCAGCTATTTGAAATTTTCCACGGACCATTTGCTATCAGCAAAGCACGTTCTATGCCATCGACAATCGGGCGACTCTTGTACCTGAAACCGGGCCGATGTTAAAAAGAATGCAATGTGATCGCTATGACGGACGGTTCTATCTCAAAGTAGCCCCAACCAGCGTTTAGCTTGATGTGTAGGGTAAGGAGTGGGTGTTGGAGTCTTCACCGGCGTTGCCTCACTAGCAGATGTAGGGGGTAGCCAGCCAGAGTCTGCAGTTGGAAAAGCCTCATATTCACCCAGCACCAGTAGGTATTCATTTTCCGCGGTAGAAATCCACTTGGCCGGAGTCTCCACGCTGGGACGACAGGGAACGGTGTACGTCGATTCCCATACTGGCCAGGCGGTACCAGAAAGTTTTGCGTTCAAGTTTCTGATATCACTGACTTGACAGCCAATAGCACCTGCAGCATCAACCAATTTACCACCCTTTGCTGGTTCCCAAAGACAAATTTGTTCCTTCGCCGCCTTGACTATGCCAACTAACAGTAGCGGGGCAGCAAGTAAGGTTGTGGATGATAGCAACATTATGAGTAATTATTGGTTATATCAGAGTAATACCCTATTACAAGGGCGGATTGACTTTCTTATAATCATTTTTTTTTTGTCCAAACGGCACACTAAGCTCGGTATATGACCTCTCTTCTTAGCCCGCTCCTCCTAACAGCAGAAGGAGTGGATTATAGCATCGCTGATATTAGAAATAAAACTAGACTGAGAATATCTATATAAGTGAGGAATAACTTTACCTTTTTCCCAATTATATTACATTAAGTCTTATTTATTTTATTCTCTGTTACATTTAGCCTTATATTATTAGTTTACTAATATCCCAGCTTAACTGGTATGGTTTAAGAAATATGTGACTACTTATAATAATACTCTGCATTGGGAACTATATACTTTACAGCGGAAGCCTCTGCCCGGCCAGGCCGAGGAACTTATTTTATGTTGAGCTTGGCTTACATGACAAACTTCCAGTCAGCTCTCCTACTCCAGGAAAACATTAGCTCCATTTAAAGAAAGACCCGGGCTTCGAGTACCGGCACTCCGTCCATCCAAAGCCAAGGCAGTAGAGTTTCTTGTCTTTGTGGAGAACGGAATTGAAGGCCAGGGCGCCATGATCGGGTTTACCGTCTAGTTCACAGCCAAATTCACAACCGGCTGAGAAGCAAATGCGAATCGGTCCTGATTAGGTGCCCACAGCCGTTATCCGAGCGGACGCTTGGCGAAAGCCTTTGCCAACCCATATAGGTGTGTGGAGTAACACTAATGTTGTAACTGCTGCTATTCCCAGAGTTGATTGGATCCAATTCGCTGGATGGAAGGTCGGAACACGAGCTCGACGGTGGGAAAGAAGACCAATCTATTGGAAAGATCACCTGAGCCAGGGAGGTACAAGCTGCAGTCGGTGAGGGATTCAATTTCGTGATCAAGGATAGGAGGACGTGGAGCTTGTGTACAACCACAATAATCAACTTACCTAAATTGACATGTCCCCTGTACTTTTTGCAACTGGTACCTGGCTCTCAGTGTTAAGTAAATCAAACATGCTGCTAACATACCCACGCACCAACTAAGTGACATGACATGGAATACAAATTAGATAAGCGAGCACTCCAATACTCCCGCTCTCCTCTAGGTCCTTCTTTATCCCTTCTGTACTCCCGTCATTTCGTTGGATGACCCTTCCTAACAGTTCCTCTAGCCCGGACCGCCTCCTTTCACGAGCCTACACGATACTCCTCCAATCAACAGTCTTTGAACCGTAAGATGCTGTTCAGAACTCATGATCGAAAGGCGGTTCCAACGTGTGACCACTGCACAGCAACCCAGCAGGACCAGTCTCGGCCACGGTCCTTTTACGCCTTTTTTACCACCAAACTCGAAATTGGAGGCCAACGTACATGGGAAGGCTCCATAGATCTCCTGGTGTCTTTGGAGTTTCCGGTTTTTATTATGCAAAGGCTTTTGGTCCTTGGTGAGCCTGCGTCCATTTCGGTGGGAACTTCATGTTAACTGGCCAGGAAACTTTCTTATCCTACTTTTATCAAGGGCAATAATTGCCCCTGTGAGCATGACTGTTGGTATCTGTAATTCCGTGGTGACTTGTGGACGTTTATTTAGAAACTACGAGTGGTGGAATGAGATGCAGAACCTTAAAGGCATGTTTCTTGACCTTCTTGGCTTTTGACATATGACCTTGCAAAAAGGGCTACAAACATCGGCCGATAAAGAGAAGAAATCTCAGAAGATGTGAGGGTAAAATGCAAAACTGGTTTAGAGGTTCTCTGACACATCTATTCTAATTATATGCCGACGAGGCGCGATCATGTGGACTTGGCTGTATATCTACGTAACAAGTGCTTCCAATACCAATTTATCAGATTGCCTCTAAGCGTCCCGACTACCTGGGATGGTTTCAACGAACGGGAAACTGTGTGTCTGCATTTACAATGATGTGGATAGAGCCAAAATACCAGGCTGTTCGGTGAATGAGATCAGGTGAGTAGGGACGTGCTGCTGACCCTCATGGGAAACCCGTCACCCCCGCCTTTGCGGGCCTCTATCCGCACCCTTCAGATGCCCAATGAGATTGTTATTAGTTTATCTGTTTCTTTTGAGAGCAGCCTATTCAGTGCTTGTGTATAGGTACCTGCTGAAAAGCCACCGTCGCTGGCAAGTCTTTTCGACAGACTCATGGACGGACACTTTGAGTCTATGTTAACCCCAGTAAAGACGCATGGTGGGGCTTTTGAGAATTGTTCTCGTTTCCCGACGAGTAAAGAATGTGCATGCTTAGAGACTGGACTGCGTGGAGAAAAGGCCATATGGTAACTACCTCCAATTGGAGGCAAAATGCACAACGGTCTGCTGTGAGTTCTACCCTATGTTGGCCTCGGTGCATTGAATTGTAGGCTAGTGTGGCAGTCTTTCATCGCTCGGTCAGCCTCTCTCGGCTGGCTAGATTTACCAGCTGCGTCTAACACGTCTCGAGAACGGCGCGAGCGACGCGAAAACAAACTGCATTTACTATCCAGCATGCCAGCCTAACGACGTTCCACGGTGGAGTCATTCTCAAGCCACCGTGGACGGAGCTTTTGCTTGTACCGGACTCTCCGTGTCCCGATGGACCAAAGATCAGTCCACGATCCAATCATCGTCGTTTCCAGCAGCTCGGAACCTAAACTAGGTCAGTGAACTCGGAGTGGGGAATGACAGGGTTTGGATGCATGCGACGTCACGCGGAAGCGAACCCCGGCATGATTTTGAACAGCTTGCTTAGTAGGTAGAAGCGTGCGTGTGGCTCGCATTCTCTTTTCGGATGCTTCCTGGTTCTCTACACACTAAATCGCATATCTGTTGATCGTGAGGTGAGAGGTGACGTCAGCTCACTATCAATCTCCGGTAACCGTACATCATAAGTGAGTGACCAATACTGTACTGCTAAATGTACCCTACCCTATATTAGACTTCTAGATCAAAATAAATATTCAAAAACTGACTAGAATATATAGAAACTAATATATAGGAACCAATATATACTCTTCCATTGCCTACAAGTAATATATTAGATGTATAGCTCTTTTGAGTTTAGTTTGGACTTTTAAAGAATCATTCAAAAATTAGATTTACGGAGGAAACTCGGCTGGCTCCTGTGCTTGCATGACTCACTCACTTCTCATATACGTTAAAGAAAGAAGAAGTTTAGAACGTCAATGGTAGTTCTCTATCACGCATGGTCATATAAAACCAGCAGTCTGGTCGTCAAAAACTTGTCTCGCTGTCGATGTCGCGTCTTGCTATTTTATTCCCGCCTGCGCTCGGAATAGCGAAGTTGATCAAATGAAGCTCTTCTGGGTCATCACAACGTGTCTCTCAAACTTCCCAGCACCTTGACTCTGAAAAGTATTGAAACTTTCTGACGTTCTGAAAACGTCAAGCAATAGCCACATAGCGCCGGCTATATCATTATGGATACCAACAAGGTTCGTCCGGGTGCAAGGATCCAATCGCCATCGAGATTCCAAATGTCTTTCTCTTCCATGACCAATCGGCTCAGCGAAAGTAGTCCAAGGGGCATCTGCAGGATAGATTCAACGCGTGATCGCAACAGTGGACCTTACCATGCATACTAAATTACTGCTTCGCCAAAGAGTCTATCAAGCAAGATGGTACTCCGCGTATCTGGGTAACATTGGACTGCCCTATCCGGGATGGTGAGCGTGTACCTGTCATCCTCACGACCTCCGGGGTGGGGCGTGTTGTGACAGTGGTTTATGTTCAATACGGGCGGCAGTCCCTGGTATCATTAGGCTTCACATAATGGATACTTTCCACCATGCGCTCTTGCTGCCGTACGATTAAATGAAAAACTACTGGACTTGCCTTTTTCGATCGTCCACCACTATCATTGAATTGGTGAGGTGGGGCACGTTGATTAAATCCATAACTGGTAAAGAATGAAATGCAGTGAACAACTCCCTGGTGCCTCTTGACACTATTGGGGTGCAAAATGAGGCAGGGCTGGGAAGTACGTAAAGAAAAAGCCCTATAATCAACATTGAACAATAAAAGGGATGATATCCATTTTGTCGAGATGAATGGGAACATATATACGAAGCCACGTCCTTCAACGAGACGGAACATCGGCATGCATAAGAAAACTCATTACCACCGGGCGGCCATAACGCAAAATCGACTTCCATCGACAGCATGTTATGTCGAACCAGGCTCCTCCGCAGTACGCTTCTAGTGCTGCCTATATTGTATTTGCTCATAGTCTGCCTGCATGTCTTTCGCATTTATTCGTCTGATAGTGCATACATCTACCAGCTTTCGTCTCGGCCATCCTCTCCTAAGGCGCTGCTTACCGGACAAACGCACAAACAGATGATTCACCAGCAGACACGAAAGGAAGACTATAAGATTTTAAGAAGTCTGACCAACAGCATGGGCTTCTACAACACCATTAACGCACAAAACACGGGGTATAAGATCATGAACCCCACAATTCTTGAACTTCCTCGCTGGAACAACATCAGCCACGAGTTCCTCACCATCGCCCGAACATCTCACATTTCCCGAAAGATCAGGGGCAAAGACTACAGACTTGCCCGTCAGGTTGCGATGTTTGCCAACCTAACGTATAGCAAGCTCGGCCGACCAGTGCTTAAGGCAGGTAATTGGTCAAAAGTCCTCCTTGAGGACTTTGGGGGACCTGAGCATCATTGTGAAGAACAGCCACACATAGATCGGTACATCAGCCCAGAAGACATGAAGCTCTTCTGGACACAGACCGGCGAGCCACTCCTCATATTCGCACATCAAGCCAAGGGCGATGTTTTGTGTCAGGGCCAGTTCATCATTGATGCTCGTGCTGTCGTGCCCGAGCTTGAGCCGGTCCTTGGCCAGGTAGCAGCTTCTTCGTTACCGCCTATCCGATTCCGATATCCAAAAGGCCTTCACCGCCAGCCCTCTGTAGATGGGAAGCTGCAATCCCAACACCAGCGTGAAAAGAATTGGGCACCTTTGCAGTCTCCCTTCAGCTCCGACTCCGAGGTTCTTTTCATGGTAGAGCCTGGGAAACCATTCCGCTTAACCTCGAATAACAGTCAAGTGGAGCCAATGATAGATACTAAGGACAGGCACTCGTTCATCAAGGGGCCCTTCCCTCCAGGTGTTCCGTCGAGCGAAACGTGGCACAGCGCGATAGCGAGGACGTGTGTGCATGACGCTATGCTTCATGAAGCACAAGTCCATCAGAGCACGCCTATGCTCAGTCTTACGCTTTGCAACAGGGGTGCATGCGAGCGCAGTACGCGAAACACTGTTGTGCTTGGTATGGTTCATCGGCGTTGTGATCGTCCCGCCGCCCCATACACGTGGTATGATCGTCGGATAGCGGTGTACGAAGCAGCACCGCCATATAGAATGTTGAGTGTGAGTAAAAAGCTCACGTATCATGGGGAAACCGACGGCACGTACATATGGACTGGTTCAATGACGTACCGTTCCGCTAAGGAATTTCCTCCTTCAAACCATGGGTTTCTAGACGATGAGATCTGGCTAGGTTTTGGCGTCGGTGATACAGCGGCCGGGTGGCTGGACATACGCGCTTCTGAACTCCTCGCAGATCATTACCTTTGTCAGGGTTTCACACAAGGTCGCTCCACAGAGATTGGAGGAAATGCTGCCCCTCTTCTCTCAAACGTGAAATCATGATCTGTACCGATTGTCGGTCTTCCATGGCGGTTTTTCTGTATGCTATTCCGCAATGGACAGTCGTGTGTTCCGTGATGAGTCCTTGGTCCGCCGGGCAATCATTAATCTGGATCTCTATAACCCTGAAACGAAGCCGCCGCGGGAAACCGTAGACAATAAAACAATCTCCAGTGTGAAAACCAGTTGCCCATCGCTTCATGGTATAAGAAAGTCTTTCCATATGCTCTGGTCCGGTGGCGTGCTGTTTATCTCTCGCAGGATTGGCCTCATAGCGATCTCGTCAGCCTAAAGAGCCGTTAGCACTAAGTGGCGAGCTATACACAAGGGCAAGGACAAATTCATCTGTCTTGAGCTGGAGGGTTTCTGTGCTGTCAAGCGAAAAGCTGAGGACGCCATCTTCGGGATCGTGGAGCGGGGCAATAGTCAGTTTCCCCGTCACAAACATGTCGCATCGATATGGCAAAATATCTGTCTGTTTGTCAAAAGCCATGGTGGTGGGGAAGTGATTGATATAAATATGACGCCCATTCTACACCAGAAGCACGAGTCTTGAGGACGTAAGTGGCCTACTTGTCCTTGTCATTTCTAGAAATGCTTTTGGCCTCAAAGTCAACATTTCGTCGCTGGATAGCGATCTCTTCGGTACTGCTAAATAGCGATCTCTGGCACGTAGTCTCTCACTCTTGCAACAAAATCGAGCTGTTGGGACTACGTCTTTCACCACAATGCCAGACAGTATTGCCTCGTAGTGTTACTTCTACTTGAACATACGGACCACAATAAGTTTCCATGCTGCCACATACCAAATTTAAAAGCCGTGCCAGTAGCAAAGAAAATATCGTACTCAGCACAACAGAAACTAGGTTCAGTGACAAGTCTTTTGACATGGTTAATAGCAAGCTTTGTGATCCTGCCTCCGCACTCCTCGTGAAAAGAAAGACATAAAGTGTGTCGGCTTCAGTGCTGTCAGACTATAGGGTAGCGTGGGAGTTTCGCCCTGCGAAGGAGTCCGTGAAGTGGCCAGTCCATCTCGTGCCGGTCTTGGACGTCTAACTCATCTAAAACCATTCGACCAATCACCTATCGTTTTACGTGTAAGCAATATTCTCATGACATTCTTGCTCAGGTCACATGCTAAGCACGAGTTGCGGAAAGGTGGGGTGAGCGACGGGCAGTCCATCACCCAATCAGATACGTTTCCAGCAGCTCGGAACCTAAACTCGGTCAGTGAACTCGGAGTGGGGAATGACAGGGTCTGGATGCATGCGACGTCGTGCGGAAGCGGACCCTGTAATAATTTCGGACAGCTTGCCTGGTACGAAGACAGGTGCGTCTCGCTCATCCTCTCGTTTTTATCTTTCCAACGCCTTCTGGTTCTCTACATGCTAAGTCGCGAATCTACTAGTCAAGGGGTTAAGGGGAGCCAATACGAGCGACGTTCGCTGAGCAGAGTAACGCAAGACTACTAGGGAATGACTTGGCGGCTAATTTACTGCGCCTGATGATTGCTGTAGAAGCTTCGTCTAAACATGATGTTTCCCTTGTTGTATGTTATGTATGAATCAAGGTTCCCGTCCGCTTGATATCTCCGCCCAGCATCTCCTGTTTCTTACTTTTTAAACCAAGCGTACATGAAACACGAAAATAGGTACAGGGTAGCCTGAGGCCCCATCCTTTGCAGAACTAAATGTAAGCACTAAAAACCACCTTTCACACGCTAGTAGCCGACTTCACTGGAGTGCAGGGGTGCAAAACAGCCCAGTTCACACACTAGTAGCTGGGCTGCCAAGGTATACGGTCCACTAGGCGGTGTTTGCGTTTACACCAATTAGAACGCTGAATTAAGCTAACAGAATCAGGGCATTCCCAGCCAATTAGGACAGCTCATGGTGAGAGGCGGCATCAAGTTATCGATGTATGCGATCCAGAACGGTTTCACCAAGGATCATCTCACGCGTGGCTCACAGTAAAAGCCAGTCCCAAGGGAGAGAAAAAAATGGAAAGCCCCGGCGGCTATGGCAGTTAGGCAAAGTTGCGGGTGAACGAAACAACACTTGATAAACAAAAGCTCAGCCCCAATGCTTCATCGCGACGACAATAACAATCTTTCCATGTGATTTGCGCATATGCGACGTGTTATGTGGTTACAGAAACACCTCTCCTGCTACTTTCCACAAGTCTGACGGTCCATCACAATTTGCCCCTCCTAGTCTTGCGTCATGAAGCTCTACAACAATATAACCCTGGTGTCTCTTCTCTCTCCACCGTGTCACTCAGCCATAATCGATCATCGCACGGTCGATGTGGCCGTCATCGGTGGTGGCTCATCCGGAACCCACGCGGCCATCAACCTCAAGGATGCAGGTGCTGAAGTTGCCGTAATTGAGAAGAAGAACCAAATTGGAGGCCATGCCGAGACTTACATCAACCCAAAAACCAAGATCCCTGCCAACATCGGTGTTGTGCTTTTCGAGAACACGGAAACTGTACAAAGGTACCTTTCGCGTCTTGGAGTGGCTACACCGAAAGAGAACCCCTTCCATACCACTGCTCTGACCAAGATGTATGACTTCAAGCTCGGTCTTCCGGTCCCCACCCAGAACAAAAAACAGGCTGCTGCTGCGAAAGAAGTCATGGCGGAAGCGATGCAGACTTACTCTCAAAATATTCTCAGTAAATATTCCTGGATCGACCAGGGCTATCTTCTTCCCGACCCGGTGCCCGAAGAGCTGCTCCTGCCTTTCGGGCAATTTGCTCAGCAAAACAACTTCAGTGCAATACTTCCCCTCATCAGCCAGCTGAACTGGTATCCTGGAAACATCAGCACCATCCCTACGCTGTATGGCATTAAGAAATTTGGACCGGGGCTTCTGCAGTCTGTGGCCAATGAATTTCTCGTTGCTGCATCAGGGGATACTCGAAGCATTTACCAAGCTGCTTCCGCGATACTTGGCCAAAGCATTCATCTGGGTTCCGAAATCGTCAGAGTTCAACGAAATAGGGACGGCGCTGTCGTGACCTTTCGACAGGAGGGCAAGACTCGCGTTATCAAGGCAAAGAAGCTTGTAGTCGCGCTTCCCCAGACAATCGAAAACATGAAATATTTCGACCTGACAAGAACAGAGCAAGATATTCTCTCCAGATTCTCTGCTTTTGGCTACCTTGCAGGCGTTGCCGACATTCCCGGTCTGGGTGTGAGTCTGCAGAACGTTGGCCTCAAGTCTCCCACCAGGACGCCTTCGATTCCTGGAAGTAATGGATTCGTGTCCTCTGGTTCGCCCGGCCAGTTCCTTCTAGGGGTTGCCTTTGACAACAGCGATTACACTATTGCCGATGGCAAAAGTGTCATCCGTAAGGAGCTTGATGCGCTTGCGCGTGCGGGTGCTGTACCTGCCGGAGCAGCGAGGAGAGTGACTTTCCCTTACATGTCCAACCATGTTCCTTATGATCTCCATGTAACTGACGAAGACATCGGGAAAGGATTCTATGCTAGGCTCCTCGGACTGGAAGGCTACTTGAATACGTATTGGACTGGTGCTGCCTTTGCTGGACATAACAGTCGTCTGATCTGGAAGTGGAATGACGAAGCAGTCTTGCCTGCTTTGAAGAAGGATCTCGGAATCTGAGTCGCCCTTGGCGCCTAAGGACCTTTGTCCACGAACTGGTTCCGGCGCTGATGTCCCTTAGTTGTTGTGACTATACTTTGATGAGAGTTGAGTTTACAAGTGTCGCTGATAGCGCTGTGGTGAGAGGATAGGGCCACGCGAATAAGAGACGGACCACTGCATATACTCTTAGGTCTCATGAACTTACCCCCATTGCACACGGAAGTTATCGTCTCAATGAAGGGTTTCCAGAATGGACGCGCAAAAGACCTTCATCTTCCTAAGCTATATGGGGACGTCTTTCACTTTCTCGATTTAAGCTAATCCACAAAGCCTTTGGCTGTCGAGATGATCCAACATGAATCTTAGATCTGCGCTGGACTTTGCATATGTCTATAACAGTGTGAGCCATAATTTAGGCGGTGGACACAACCAGCGATAAGTGTCATAGTAATTGGAAATCTGAGGAACCAAATGCCGTAGGATAACAACACCCTAGACATTGATATTGGTGGGCTCCAATGTCTCCAAGGTATCTCGCTGTTTCACTGAGACCTGATGCAAGTAGCTACAAAGGTTCACCGTGACGCCTTGATGTAATAGCAAGAAATTCATTGCTTTGGTATACACTGGCATCACAATCAGCAGTATCCTATGACGAAGGAGGCAATGAGCGATTGTATCATATCCTAGTTCTAGCGGGGCCTGTTGGCCTTTTAGTCATCTTTAAAGGGCCATTTCGTCATCACCCCTGACCAAGAGAATACGTACGCCCTACTGCTCGTGTACCTTCAGCGCCGATATCACCAAAATGATTCTTCAAGACAGGCGTCCGGATCCTAGAGCTCTACTAACCCTCTTCGTTTTTCGTTAAGGTTTGGACCTAGAGTGCCTTCGCCCAGACTTCGTCAGTCTCCCTAGGAGGGTTTGCCCGGTTCATGGAATACTGAACCACTGTATTCTGACTTGGTTGTTTCAGTTGTTTGTACTGAAGTTATGTATAGGGGTCATAGAAAAGCATGTTGCTCTGGAGATGATCAGGAGTGTGCCTAGCTTACCATCTATACTTAGCCTAGGTCGCCTCAAATACCTAGGTATCTGGATCTATTGTAGGAAGACAGTTACCTGATACTTCGAAGCCAAGGCGTGAATGGTTAAAGATCTCAATGTACATCTGATCTCCTCGCTACTAAGTCAGGATCGAGCAAAGCACAAGGGCATGAAGACGAATAGGTTTGGAAACGATCTGTCATGGCTGTGAAACGCTGGAGTCGACCATATGACAAGAATTCCAAGAGCACATAGTTTGAGTGAGCCCGTCAGAATAACCATGGTCCCTAGACAGATAGTGATGTTTAAGAGACTTCACGGACTTCTAGCTAAACAAAGGCTAGCCCAGGACTTAGGTCGTGCCCTCTTTATCCATAGGGGGCTAACCCAACGATTTCGTCTTATTTTAGACCTTTCGATATCATACCTAGTCCAGGCATTATCTGGTGCGGACTTTGGGATCACGTCACGGACTAAAGACTGCGTGCCAGCTAAGCCATATTTAGAAACTTACATCCGATTGTTAAGGGGTACAAAGCTGGCCATGTTTATCATCCATGCGATTGATTACCGGCGGTTGGTATCAAGTTACGTTAGTGGTACTCGGAAAAATGAATGCCAGCAGGAAATTCCGAAAGGCAGGAGTCGAGAAGAACATACATTGGGCCAAGCAAACCGCGCAACCATGGCTAAAAACCGATAAGCACATATCATACCTCCGTGATGCTATTGAGGAGTCTCCTGACGAAGATCAGCCAGGGTCTCCAATCCAAGATTTTGACCATCCGTGCACTTTGCAGACTCGTTCTGTCCCTCGCCATAAAACCCGAATCACGAATAACGCAATGGGGAAACCGATTGATGCGCAGGCTGCTCGATTATCGATTGCTTCAGGTACGGGCAGCGAGGAATTGATCCAACGAGCAGGTATTGCTGCTTGTAAGGTAAGGGAGCATAGTGGTAAAACGTGCGTACGTCGCCGTGAACCTCAGACCGTCGAAGGATCAGCTTTGTCGCCGCGACAAATGGAACAAGATGGTAGCTTGCATGACTTGGATGACCTCCTCAAGTTAACTCTATCCCTGGGCAACGTTGAGCAGATAAGAAGAAGGCTGGGAGAGGCTGAAAATATTCTCCAAAAACTAGAAGCAGACGTCATCGACGCTAGACTCGTGGAGAACCATCTCATGATGGAAAAGGATATTATAAAGCGCGTATTTCCTGGAGTACTTCTACATGTTAGCGGACGTGGAGCCGATAGTAAGCGGGTGCGTTGCTACAAGAACCAGAGTTGCCGGGTCTTAAAAGCCTTGAAAGAGAAAATGGAGGAAGAGTTCATCAGGGTAGAAAAATGTCAGGAAAGACAAGGGCAAACAACAAATGACCGAAAAGAGGCTCAAAATAAGCAAGCCGAGAAGGTAGCAGTTTTTAAATGGTGCATCGTTATTAGAGAGCTTTTCAATGATTTCTATAAAGGGGCGTTTGGAACCGAAGTCGAGCGTCTTCTTCGCGAGGCGAGATAGACGGGACCTGCTGGAATAAGAAATTAATGTGAGATTTCAGCCTCTGTTGATAGTTGCATGATGACATCCTTTGTTGTTATGAAATAGGTATTGGGCGTGACATTAGATTGCCTAGCTAAGCGTAGACTCGGGTCGTGAGCCTTCCATTTAATCTGGCAGTTCAGTCGTGCTGTCATAATGGCCTATGCTGTGCGGAGTAAATTTGTTCAGCCGGGCATGAGTTGCTCGCGGGCCCAGTTTCTGCGCTAAATATAGAGCCCCGCTCATCGCGACCGTCTGTGCGACTTTGGTATTTGAGCCGGCGTCTTACCGCCGTAACTGAATCACCATAGATCTTGGCCAGAGCTGTCCGTCTACCTCGGCTTTACATTCTAATGAGGCTACTTTCTATCTTCCGTTACTTTCTCCTGCCCTCTTCCATCATAGCGGAAACAACTAGCCATACACCACGGGATCTTGAAGGAAGCTCGGATAATGGAGTTGCTGAAGGCATGGCTACGATTGAATGCAACTACACAGATGAAAAGGTATCTGAGACCGACTTTGATATTCTGTCGGAGCATTTCTGCGAGAGACTAGAAGAAGAGGATTTGAAACCCAACAAGCTATTCGAGTGGGAATATACCTTCAACAGAGAGCGACACGAATTTTCTTTACAGTATCGAGATCACTGCTTTATGATACCAGATGGTCCAGGGATGGGGCATTCTTTATGTGAACAAGATCTCCGTAGCATATGGTCGTCATGTAAGAAAGAAACGTCTAGTGTGTTGCCAAAGCTCATAGCAATTTAGGCCGTTCCCAGAGTGGGAAAAGAAAAGACCCGTGTGTGACATACACATACGCAAGGACGTCTTTGTAATAATGTTGCAGGGCATCATTCCACGTCCACATTATATGCCAAGCGTTTACAATAAAGTGAGGTGGATACCGTTTTGAGATTTCACAACTCAACGATAGATGAACAGCGCTTCGAGGACAGAGGATGTGGGTTTATGGAGGCACTAACGGAAGCCACCCCAGTATTTAGCACATGTATCCTTTAGCTACTTCGAGCCAGGATATGTTACTTATTTGGACATTATCTCAGCATAGTAAATAGTACTAAAGACTCGAGCACGAACTTTCAAGCCAAAGGACATTTGATCACTTGATCGTTGGCTCCACCTAAATTCCTGATATTGTAGGCTGGACCCGCTTACTCAGCGTAACCATTTCTCAGGCTGAAGTCAAATCGGTTTGGAAATATAATGTTTTCAACCATTCCCTGCTGGTTAAAAGCAGACAGTGACTGTTTGCTATATATTCTTCGAATGATATATCAAGCAAGTGACGTAGATGACAAACCGTTCTACAATGCGGATCTTCTCAGTTTGAATTTTGATGTTATGCTGAAAAGGTCTACAAATATGGTATGGTGATTTGAGGATCTTACTGTTTCTAGAGATGGATATAATCTTGGTATCACGAAACAGAGCCACACTTAGTCACTCATAAGGGTAATGTAGTATTTAAAACTCGGAATTAGCTGACATGGTAGTGAGGGTATCACCAGTCTGCACGTCTGCTTACTGTAGAGAAACCAGTAAGCCGGCAACACAGCTACCGTTCAGAGGAGTGCATCAACCACGGATCAGGCCCCATGGAGACGAGGACTTTGGCCCAACAAACGGGACGCAAGACGAAATTCAATGTATTTCCTCCTGTGGAGATATGTTTTGGAAAAATGGTCACGCAGTGTACATATAGACAGGACCCAAACGGCAAAATGTTCTCAGCCACTGGCAAAGACATGTGGGCAATCGTTCGCTTCCAATATATGGGCATGTGAGAGTATCGAAATGAAAGACGAATTGAGCCATAATATGTAGGTACAAGCGCTATCTAGGTCAATTCTTTAGTTATTTGAATATACTGATCGTTCTACCCTCTCGATCCTTGATCATTCAGTGTATCTCTACCTACGTATTACAGCAAGCCCAGCCTACAAACATAACTCTGTTTATGACAAGTCATACATGACAAGTATGCAATCTCAAGAACAAGGCTAGCTACACTGTCCGTGGAGTTGCGGACCCTCAGTATCCCACTCAATTCTGTTAGCAGTATTAAGCCTGCAGTTCTGGTTTGAGATTGGAGTAACTTCACTTGTCTTCGATACCTCTTGTTTGGAGATACCTGTATGGTCTGCTGGAATCCAAAGCAAAGGGGTTTGACGTACGGCTGAGGGTGGCATGTAAGCATGTTTCTCAGTTGTTTTGGGGTAACGCTGGCCTTCGTAGTCTTCATGATGCACCAGCCGGCCCACGTGGGTGAAGTCAGGGTGGAGCCAGGACTTAAGCCTTTTGAAAATGAAGTTAGCGTCCGTGGGTCTGGTTCTGTTGCTGTCACGAGAATGCTCGCTGGTCATACTACCCTGGTGGGAATAGACACAGGCAAGGCTGGGACTACCCTGTACCCGTTTATCCTTTTTTTGATTCTGACCGCCTCGACCAGCTCCTTCCCCTTCGTATGAAAAAGGCATGTGGAGACCGCGAAGGAGAGGGTTGAGAGTTTTGAGGAGGGAGATGTGACACAGAACAGTCATGATAAGAAAGACAGCCATTAGACTAGCTGGCCCCACGGCCTTGGAAACAGAAAACATCCCAACAAGGCATACCTCCGCTATGTAAACGCCTGAGAAGAGCTGTTTCAGAGCCTGGGGATAGATCAGACCACACGTGTCAATCTGGGTCTTTGTGACATACAAAACATTGTACCGATAGGCCAGATAGAATAAGCCCATGGCGACCGTTGACCAGAGCAGCAAGAAAGGCGCAATAATAGAGTAAACAACACCTAAGGGGGGTCAGCTCGGACGCGAGATGGTGGCTCTTGAACGGCTTACTGATAACGGCCATATTCGTGTAAATAGGCATCAGACTTCCCCATGAGACGGTGCCAAGTGCCGTCCACTTTTCATAGCTGACTCGTGGTGTTCTTGATACGAATTTATGTGAAAGGTTAAATATGATGCAATCTACAACTCTTGTCAACACGCTCGTGGCGATCGTGAGTCCTTGAACTATGAAAAATGAAATGTAGAAATTGGATGCGGTGGGGATCGAAGATGAAAGTACGTTAAAGACCTCGGTTGGAGTCTGGAGAACTGTGATGAGAGACGAGATAAAGCTGTTCGAGAGCGTTTGGACGAGGAATACTTGCAGAACTTGGAAAACGAAATAGGCATTCTGAGTGAAGAGTTCAGCTTGCGAAAGTGAAACAAGGCCAGAATTTCTAGCACAGAGACGTATGAACCCTGGCACCGTTGACACTAAAAGAGATAGAGCTATGGACGGCAAAAGTCCGGAGAGGATTGCGAGAATGACCTGGAGATGTGTTAGCGCAGCCACTCAGACGATGGCACATCTATAGTATACCTGAGGGATTTCCTGCATCCATACGAGACCCGGGAGCGTTTTGATGACATCAACCTGGGCAAGAACACCCACGATTGTCACAGGAATCGCCCAGAACACAGTCAGGCCAGTGATGGCCGAGTACATAGCGTATCGGCGTACAACAACCTGCCACCAAGAATAGTTCAGGGCTTGCCAGATAACTTCGTCAGGCTTCACTCCAATAAACCGGGGAGCCATTTGAAGGGCGTGGTGGGAAGTAATACCATGAAAAGCAAGGTGGGCATGATGCGGGGTGGGGAACTCGACGAAAACGGCAGAGTGTTTCTTGTATTCGCCATCAAGCCAACTAGTCTGAGCTTTGTGGGCTTCGAGGATCAAGACCTTAAGCTCCTTGCGTCTACTTTCGATTGTGTCTACCTTCCTACCAGCAACCCCCAGGAAGCCGACACGGTGAGTAAGCCGTTTTGTCTTGGGGATCCAGCCCGCAGGGAGCTTTCCGGTTTCGGCATCGTAGGTGATATCGCCTAACCTTTCAGTCTCGGGGCCAGTCTTGCCCCCACACCTGATCCACTCTTTGTTACACATTCTAACCCATTCTACTTCTGCCTTCTCGAGGTTCGTAATGGTATCGTCACGTTTTTGCACGATCCTATCCAGGTGCTTGGTGTCACCAGCGATCCAGATCGCGTTGATGGCGCAATTGAAAAGGCAACGAAAGCGACCTTTGTCGAGATAGACTTTCGGCACTGATGTGAATAAGACAGTACGGGAAGATACATGATGGCCGTGCTGACGAGTAAGCAAGAACGCGCGTCGCAAACTTATGTAGAAGAAGCATTCCCGGGCGATAGTGTAAATGATTAAACTGTACACAACCCATGCAACAAAGCAATGGATGTACAGTGTGCCCTTTTTGGTTGGATCATCAACGTTGATGTTACTGTAAGAAAGAACCTCGAGCTGCTTCTTTCCATTCCCGCCGGTGATGTTGACAGGAAGGAGTATTGGCCACGTGATACAAAGAGTCGTGAAACACAAGCCACAACAAATGCGAAGAAACCGGATGAAAAGGTATGAATCAAGGCTTTGCTGGCGGAGGGCATAGGCGTCAGGTAGCTCCCAGAAAGCTCTTATCCAAGAGATGATTCCATCGGGCAGCTTAGGGCTGCGTTCGCTAGGAGATGGTCAGAATTACTGTCGGATGGTTTAACAACATCGCTAAACCTACTGCTCCCGCACAGTGCCTGAATATGTTCTCGGCGCGTAGAAACGCCGGTTAGACTTACGAAGGACGAGGAAGGCAGCGATATAGATCATGGACGTGATAAGCACGGGCGTCAGTGTAGACATCATCCCTAGAATTGTTTTAGTCATGCTTTGCTTACATCACACCAATAACCTTGGTCCTGGTCTCTCGACGGACACTCTCCCCTGTGACTGAATCATAAACATACCCAAAAGGGACATTGGCTCTGCATTACGTGCCACGCCCTGGTTAGGGTCTGAGGGACTGTTCCCTAAAAATTGGATAAATCTTTCCATCCCGCCGCTATGATGGACTTTCTCAGATTTCGTATCTTACAACCATTCATAAGGGGGGAGGCCCAAGTACTTGTTACTGAGGGCAAGGTATATGGTTTGAGGGCGCTATCCCAGGACGATCTAGATTACTCGAGAACCTACAGAGGTACGAGTATTAATAGAGTCTTTATTCTATGTTTAGAGATATCGTGTACCCTTACACTCTATCTGGCTAGCTTTCGACCGTGTGGGTCACAAATACCGGTAGAAGTGCTTCGGTTTTCTCAACAAGACTCTGCTTCAACGTGGGTCGCCCGTAGGATTGGAGTCATTTGCTTTTGAGAAGTAGTAACTTTTCTGACCCGATGGCCCATGTCTCATCTCTCTGAAGCAAATGTCGATCCAAAATGATACTCCACTCGGCAAGATGTATCAGTCCATGTCATTGGCAGAGGTGGCCAAATCTGACACAATCAATACGCCTCACCGCAAACCAACCTTTCTCAACAATAGCTCTTGGGCTCACCGGTCGCGACTAGTGTGTAGGTCTCAAAATAACTAAAAATAACAAGGGTGCTGAATTGAGTAGGTTGAGCATTCTGGTTTCGGGATGCGGGCCTTTGACTAGACTAGGCGGTTAGCCGCTAATCCTAATCAAGCCGATACTGGTCGACATGTCATATGCCAGCCCCCCAGCTGCAAGATAGGAGCTCCCGAGCCTGATTCTGTACAAAGAATCATGTATCGATGGACGCCTAACTTACCGGCTGTGAAAATCATGCTCCTATCTAAGATCGATCTGGTCGAGCTGGCAATCCAAAAGCTAGACAGTGAAACATTTTCTGAGCAGTTCAAGACACTGCGTAATCTGGAATTGCTTACTGCCACCACGTGTCAATAATTAGACGCGAGGTACCATTCCAATGCGTGGCCATCCCCTGGCTTTCTGAATTTTCACACAACTATCCCCGATCACAGAGGGGTAAGCAAGCGACTGTGCAGAGCCATACAAGTAGGTTCACGAGAGGACTTTGCTCGGCCGTCTCCAATTGGCCAGCAATTTCAAGACAATCTAATAATTTACTACACAGGTCCCGCAGCACCCGAGAAATACCACAAAACAACCCCTCGCACCCAAATTCGTTCAATGTGGACCACAGTCCCAAATGAATCCCAAGAGAGTCGTATTCCTCGGCTGGCTGCGTTGCTTTGCAGAAGCCTACAAACCGAGCGGCTCAGTTCTCCATGATCGCCTCAACCAAGCTAACGATGTTGTTGGCCAGATCTGCAATTTTTCGGGGGTTCAGGTAACGAAGCTTTATTGATAGCTGGTGAGCTAAGTTTTATTTGGTGCTGAGTGAATCGAGGATGGAAAATTTGGGGTACACATGACGTAATCGGGGGTCCTAGCATACAGTATCACGGCATTACACAACTCACAGTGCAAGCAAGGATGGCAATTGCGATGGTGGTCGTGATGAAAGAAATGCCTCATTCTGACGATTGGATAATAATGCCAGAAAGCTCTGTAGAACGGACCTTGGACGCGCTCTTTATCTCGTGATAATGCTTCTGCCATCTGTTTTTCCATTTTTAGTTATAGAGATCTAGGTGGGGCTCCATCCCCGAAAGTCCGTTTTCGTGTACCCAATAGAACTAACTGGTCCATGTTGAAACGTTACCGTGACTTGACTGGTCGCAAGGCAGGGCTACAGGAATGCTGTCATAACTCACAGATGTGATTGTTGGAGAACCACAATTGGTATAATTCCATTCCGAACTAGTTACCGTGAGCTTGCCGCGCAAGTGGTGGAAGCACCTGCTTCAGCCGAAGTTGACGGAGGGTGTTGAGAGCAAAAGGGGTCAACATCCCACTGGCTGTTCAGACTTAGACTAGCCGTCGTCCGCGACCCACCGTCGAACCTTGGCGGTAGGCCTACGCCCAAAGGGCTCTGAGGCCAAGATTACATACACTTCGCTAGTTATTGCCTTGCTCTCGCCAAGTCCAGACGATTCTCGCCTTGTTCCTTCCAGTCCAGTCATCGCTCTTCTCCTTGGTCCTCCTTGGTGTTAGTAGTAGCAGGTCAACTTGAAGCCCATTTCCTCCAAGTGTTCACTTTCCTATCTTCGGCGGCTGAAGCGATGCCTGCTGTTGACCATTTGAGGGCGTCGGGGGGTTATCGGTTAGTGATGATATAATATTGCTGGGTTAGTGGCGTTCCTGTCATCTCTGTTCCAAGCGACCTGTNCACTTCGCTAGTTATTGCCTTGCTCTCGCCAAGTCCAGACGATTCTCGCCTTGTTCCTTCCAGTCCAGTCATCGCTCTTCTCCTTGGTCCTCCTTGGTGTTAGTAGTAGCAGGTCAACTTGAAGCCCATTTCCTCCAAGTGTTCATTTTCCTATCTTCGGCGGCTGAAGCGATGCCTGCTGTTGACCATTTGAGGGCGTCGGGGGGTTATCGGTTAGTGATGATATAATATTGCTGGGTTAGTGGCGTTCCTGTCATCTCTGTTCCAAGCGACCTGTAGCGATCGCGAACCTGATCGTGGCCCGCACCGCATCCATGTCTGGTGTCCATTTCTGTCCATCTGATACAGCCTTGCCTCCTAGGTGAAATGACAGATTGCCGTGCTTTTCCTTCGTACATTCTAGCATCTCTCTACGGTACTTCGTCCACTTCACGCAACGGAAGAGGAAATGTTCTACCGTNCATGTCTGGTGTCCATTTCTGTCCATCTGATACAGCCTTGCCTCCTAGGTGAAATGACAGATTGCCGTGCTTTTCCTTCGTACATTCTAGCATCTCTCTACGGTACTTCGTCCACTTCACGCAACGGAAGAGGAAATGTTCTACCGTTTCTTTTGCATGCCCACACGGGCACTCATCCGACGGGGCAGCCCTGATCTGATATAGATAACCATTCAACCGCGCCATTCCGGTTCTAAGTTGTGCTAGCACGCTGGCCTCTTTCCATGATAATTGGTCGTACAGCAGGCGGGTATGTTTACCAGGCAAAGCTGAGTAGACCTTTCTAGAATGCCTGCCCACTCCATCTGGTAGCTTCTTCTCCATTCGTACATCTGCCCTTGTTCGGTTGAGAATTGTGGTCTTCGNGACCTTTCTAGAATGCCTGCCCACTCCATCTGGTAGCTTCTTCTCCATTCGTACATCTGCCCTTGTTCGGTTGAGAATTGTGGTCTTCGCTTTGGCGAATCCTCTCTGTAGCGTCATGTACGGCTCCGTTGCATGATGAGCTGACATCTTGGCTGTCTACTGAATTTTGAGCTCGCTGCCGGGTGGTAGCCAGATGAGGTTGACTATATTTCCGTCTCTTCTAAGATTCTCTATGGCATCATATATCTTTCGTATATGCCCTTGACCTGACTGCTAGCGAGGGTTACCTATAGCTTGTGCAGCCGATTCGTTGCTTGCCACGATCACAATGACTCGATGCTTTATCGCCGGCAGATACAAGTATTGATTTGTATTTTCAAAGAAAATAACTAGTAGAGGCGCAGCGCGTCTACCTACATAGACCCTCTACCTTGCATCCCCTTGGATCCTGTTCCGCTCTTCGCGCGGGGCACTGCCGGTTCGCAAGTCAATACCAGTTTGCTCCTTAAGCCCACTTCCACAGCCAACCCAAAGCCCCATCCTCGATGGCCATCTTTAGACTCCTGTCCTCTCGGTAGACCGACACGCGCGTCCAGTTGGAGGTACAGGAAGGACCGAAATCAGAGGCTGTTTAGCAACAAATTGCCCACTGTGAGGCCAAAAGCCTTTCTAGAAACAATAAGGATACGTATGTCGACCGAATCTTCGAAATTCGTGCTTCTAGTGCGCATCACCTTCATGCTTCTGTCTGCTAGGTATACTGGCGCTATGAGCAGATAGGTCTCCCCTCTATCGTCAAGAACATCACAGACTATGATAAGGGGCTGAAATGACTCGCACTAGACTGTAACGCTCGTCGTAAAAGCTGAGTAAGCTGGCAAGCGAGATAATGATCCAAATGCCATTTTCCTTTCAATACTTCAGGGATCCGAGCATCATGACTCTATCGTTGTTCATGCTTGTGGTGGCAACCGTCTCCGAACTCAAACCGTGCTCGATGGATGACACCTTCTACCCCCTTCGGTTTGAAAACTCCTTCACATCCCATCATTATCTAGACCGCCTCAAGACTACAATACTATCTTCTTCATAGGACGCCCTTTTGGACAGGAGATGGACACTGACTATCTGCAATTCGCAGTAGTCTTTGAATTGGGCCCCGCGTCGCTGCTCCAACCCTGCTAAGCCTGTTCACAAATGTTTTTCATAATGGATATTGGAAATGTGTTATGGAATGCCTAGACCCTTGGCGACTCCGTCAACAAGAATGTTTTTCACCTGTCCGACGTTGGACAAACCCTGAGGTACCCACTTAGCAAAGTCAGCCGTGAGCACTACTGTAGTTGACCCCGCTGAGTTCACGCGCCAAGGTTCGACGGTGGGTCGCGGATGACGGCTAATCTAAGTTTGAACAGCCAGTGGGATGTTGACCCTTTTTGCTCTCAACACCCTTCGTTAACTCCGGCTGAAGCATGTGTTTCCACCACTTGCGCGGCAAAGTCACGGTATAGGATGTAGCAGGCTTCTCCACATAGGCTCTGGGCCTTAACGAAGCCAGGAAGTCAAAAAAAGAGCGGGCCATGTTTTATCGACGCATGAAGTAGTTTGGACAACCGACTGCTATTCACATAACACGCCCTGGAAATGTCAAAGCAAAGAAGAAACACGACTATTGATATTCACGTCCGGTCATCAACCTAGGTGCCAAAGAATCAGCTGTCGTCCATGCCCAAATGTAGCCGTAAAACTATCCAATGCAGCTAGTCGGTCACTATGATATAGATAAAGGAAGATACAGGCATCTTCCCTTTTTGTTTCCTCGCCTGATGCGATCTTTCACATTGTCGTGGTACGCGCCATACTGAGCGTCTAACTTGGCCCTATACTTACTGCACCTACCTGTACAGTGCAGTACATTTTGGGTTTCCCTCTTAACGTTCATAGTGTTACAATTCTGGAGATCGAAAAGAATAATCGACGACTGAAGCTCGGAAACCGTGTTTGCAATTTCTTGTACCTAAGAGCACTGGCACTGCCTGTAGTTTACTCCTAATAAGATCTACATGTACTTGTATGTATCCACTTGCGTTGGCATTCTATCTTCAAAACTGGTAATGATCGCCAGACCCAGTGACTAGTCCATACAAGCTATTCTGGGCTAATTCCTTTACCTGTAAACAGCAGCGGTTTTGACCATGGGTAGGCTGGTAGCCATAGTGGTTTGAGTCTGAAATGCACTTGTCTCGTCAATACGAAGGTGGCTGTGATGGTGAGCGAAGTGTTTCCTGATGCTACCGGAGTGTGAGTTGTGGTGTTTGAGAGGTTGGGCAGAAGTTCTGAATGCGATAGTCACAGTGGAAAGGAATATCCAGATCCTCATTGTGCAAACCTGAAGTAATATGTAAGCCAAAGTCCACAGTTGAGCATTTCAAGCACAATAACCACCTAAGAGGAAATGCTAGGATTCTTGTATATGGAACAGGTATATCAGAATATGATGGCAAGCTTGGAGCAGCAACTCATTCGCTTAAAAAAAGCTAACCTTGACTTTGGAAAAACACCTGGTCGAATACGAAATCAGCCACTCCGAAAATAGCTATAACACTGTTAACATTATCGTAAAAACCGCAAGCTATATAAGTTTCTGATTTGGGCTCTGAATGAAGTTTTATAACAGAGTATGTGAGCCTTTCTACCTTATCTGCACGTAGTGTCTGAATGGCTAATGCTGAATGTGGCATGCCAGGACATGCTTATGGATAGATTACACATTTGAACGAAACTAACATCGTAGAACTTCCCATGTAGGCAGCCCTATTACACCTAAACAAGCAAGTTTCGATATTATATGACAGAGTAGGTCTGCTTCATCTACGCAATATTGTTACAATTAGCAGCGTATTCGCTATCTGCCCATTTCTTGCCTGGCGGAGTGGAAGTGATGGGGTTGTGAGAAATCCTAGCCGCTATATCGATGAGATGGTTTTGTTGAACAGGTGCTGGGGCCTCACGTGCAAGCAGGGATACTTTAAGATTACAGCCGAAATGGTAAAACCTCTAAGGGGAGATTTCAACAGAACACAACAGGAACACACCAATTCACACCAATGAACCGAATACACGTAATGTCTGACAGGTTTACGCAACACAGTTAAGATTGTTGAGGGTGAGGGCGCGGTAAGGCGGAATAGCCGCGGTCAACTGTCACGCTCAAAGCCAATGGCTCAGTGGTTACTGGGTCCATCAAACTGGCTCTAGCTACGGCTACTACAGCTAAGCCCTTGTTGAGCCATGGAGACCGAGTTCATATCCCTTGGACTCAGTGAATTCCCCAGGCAGCAGGCTGTCAGTATACAAATGATCCCCAGATTCTTACAAACAACCATTATATACCCTCCATTCGACCCTTTGACGTTTCTCACCTCTCCATGCTCCCAAGATCCTGGACCAACGTTCATCGGCCGAAGATCTCAACTCATTCCATTATAGATGGAGCCTCGTCGCTTACTGAGTGCAAAGGTAATATTTTTCGGCAAAAGGGGATCTTCGCCTTTATGGGTGCATTGGTGCTTCGGTTTTATACTGCTCTTTCAAGTCACTCTTCCATTTTCACGTCGGTCGAAGTACCGACTTGCGACGAAGACCCACGTAGTTGGGGTGCTTGTTGATGGCCTTATCAACCACGTTATACTATTCTCGATCTACCATTCCTAGTTAAGACATTAGACGTTTCTGAGACCATATTTCGTTTTAGATGAAGCTACTTAGCGCTATAGATGAGTTGATCCTACTTGAACTGCCAAATGTATTTTAATAGAATAGAAGAGCTGAGTTAATGTAAAAGATTTGGTCAAAGCTATGATGATAGAGCATGTGGCTTGACCCTAGTGGAATCAGTCATACCAGTTTATCTGCGCGCACAGCCTGCTGTCGACCTCGTATCATAGACCATGAAGCTAGATAATGATACTACCAGCCCCCTGAGCTTCCACCTGGGCACCTAGGTGTTTAACCATAAAAGGCGCCCACATGTCAACATCTTGAGGACAGCTAGAGGGCTGAATCTGAGACTAGAAGGAGGAATACAGTTGCAGATAGCGCGCAGCTAGATAGGTGATATAGTCAACTGATAGGTAGGTCTCCGAGTAGTTGACAATTTATTCCTGACTTCCTTCTTCTTTGTCTTGGGGCTTCCCCCTTGTACCTTCAGTCTCGCTAGGGCCCCCGATGCGGGGTCTCCAGGAGCTATGGAAGCTTAAATGCGCCCTACCAGTAGGTTCCAACCAATGATGTATCACAGTGCGTTCATGACGATAGCGCATGTCTGTTAGAGGACGTTGGTCAAAACCGCCCCAGCCTCGACGGAGGAGATCTGAAACTTCTCGCTCTGTGATACATTAGGATGGAAGGACTTTGAGATATATATATATATATATATACGCACGATTGTGTATGTATAAGAGAGCGACGCCGGTAGTGGCGATACAAGTGTAGCCGAAAAGGATAGGCTTCCAGTTACGCGTTGCAAATACCATGCCCTTGGTGAGGCCACGACCAGCCCTGCTAGCCAAGTTAATATTTTTGTTTGCCATGGTAATATAGTCCAAGATGAAGTTGGGATGTGCGAGGATCCAGGTTTTGAACAAAAGGGCGAGGTGAACTATTTATGTATTTAGACCACGAGATCCCTACGACGTTGGCCGGTTCTATATTTGTGGGCTTGAGTAAACCCCACAAATACAGTCCTGGTCGAAATGAGCACTGTCTGAGCCACACAGTAAGACAACAGTTCGTGCTCAGAAACTATTTGTAGAAAGCCAAGGCCGCCTCTCATTTCGGCCGGGACTGTACATTTTCAATCATCTATAGTTTTCCCCTTGGAGGGGAACGACCACCTAGCCTTGAGAAATGTATAGGTTATGTAATCCGAAGTACACTTTCATATCATTCCTTATGAGGCTGACGATATACTCAAGAATAGGAATCAGTCAGTAGGGCCTAACAATACTGCATAGGTAAGAGTGGTAAGTCCACTTGCTGCTTACTGTAATAAGGTCGTCACTAGATCAGATCGCTAGGTAAAGCCAAGGTACCCAATTCGTTATACATCGACTAAACCTTCTCGGGGCTCACACTCTCAACCGTGATCACCCAACAGACGATCATGACCACCGCCTGGGTCCTCGGGTACTCTCCAAAGTATATACAAATTCATTTCGCACTAGGTAGAAGTTAGCTCGACAGCTATCAATAAAACAACTTTACCTGACCACACCTAACCCACGCTATTCACTATTAAGAGACGTACTGTTTCTTTCGCCTATTCCGTAGCAAATATGCTATGCACATGTCCCAAAGATACAATTAGTTCAAGGTTTATTAAATATAATACAGGAACCCATCTTACCCTCAGCAGAAGTAATGAGCCGAAGTCGTTAATATCGCACGATCACGGTCCTTATGATAAGCCATCAACAGTAGACCCGCCACTGTTCGCTGTACTCTGTAAGTAAAGTGGGTTCACTTAATTGAGTCTGCGGGGGTGCTCGACGTAAGCGGTCAGGTGCTGACCGATCGGTATTCCCAGGTAGCATTCAATAAATCAAGTTCACGCGCTAATGCACATGGCGCCACTGAGTTCACTTATTTCACCCAGCCGAGATAGCTTAGGATGTACTAGCGCGTGAAATTTATTCTTAGTGCTTAATTTTATTCGTGTTTTACACTGCCACTTTACGTCTTGCGTAGCATTTTATACATCAACACTTTTCTCCTACATATAGCCCCCAACCATGTTTTGGTGTCCACCACCCGCTTGATCAGCTAGCTCCGGTAGAAATCTTTCATCTATACTCTTCAGGTACGAACAAGCTCCTACTGATAAAGTAGCAGCATCTATAATATCCATATTTACCTTCCTGTGCTCACTGGGCATTTGCTAACGTGGTTTATATATTCAGCTTTGGACTTCACAGTTGTAGAGGCCTTGCTCAGCATGGCAGTTACTAGACGTGGCCAATCGGCAAATATGTCATCATGGCCTAGTATTCTTTCTTCTGCACCACCGCTGAGGCGTTGCAGTTATATGGCACCAGTCGCAAGTCTCAAGAAGTTCAAAATCCATGTCTGCGTAGGCAAGCTCTGTACCTTGCTAAGAAGAATAGCGAAGATTAATTTTGACAAATAGTATCTAAGAAAATATAAAAGGCATCGAATGCTACTGGTTAGGATGAGAACTATATAATCATCTTGAGGCCCTACGTAAGGGATGGAAATATTAACGTGCATGATAAGCGTGTGCTCCAGACAAGCGAGTGCTCCAATTGAATTTCCACCTTAAACCTATATTTCAATAAACCCATTAAAGGCCCAAACTAAACTCACAGTAGCACAAAAAATTTAACAGGTTATATGAAAGTCTTATAATAAGCTAAATTAACTTTTTTCAAATTTTAAAAATTCTTATAAAATAAATTTCTTTTAGAATTCTAGTGATTAGCGCCCTATCGACCATGTTAAGTCTCCGGGCGTAAAAAGAAAAATTGTAGGGTATTGTATTGTCGTACTGTATCGAATGGGTAAGCCGGTTACATTATAATGATACGGTTATTTTATGTACTTTCCTATATATACCGTTACGAACTTTGAGAACCATCACTTCTAGCAGTACCTATCATCCCTGATCACGGAGATTCTGTTTTCCGAGCAGACCAACTACAGATGGCCCTTCTTACGCTCCCATACGAGATTTACCTTGATATCGTGGTCTTACTGAAGCCTAGAGACCAAGCTTCTCTTACTATCACTAGTCAGCAGGCCCGCCTCAAGACAGAGAATGTTTTGTACTCACAAGATGGTAAAAGCAACAACCCGATTGCCTTGCTTTGGGCTGCAAGTAAAGGAAAGACGATTACAGCAAAGAGGGCCCTATGTACTTTAAGTAGGGAGTATTCATCACACCAAGGAAATTGGAAAAGTATTTGCAGATCTATACTGGGAGATGCTCTTTGTCGAGCCTCGGCTGGAGGATATGATGGCGTTGTACGGCTTATTCTCACTGAGGATGTTGANTGCAGATCTATACTGGGAGATGCTCTTTGTCGAGCCTCGGCTGGAGGATATGATGGCGTTGTACGGCTTATTCTCACTGAGGATGTTGATGCCGATACACGAATCGAAAGAAGCCCAGGAGCCCTTCAATTAGCGACGTACCATGGCCACGAAAAGATTGTCCAGCTTTTGTTAAGTAAGAATGCCGATGTCAACTCCCGAGGTGGAAATCTCGCACCAGCCTTAACCATAGCATCAGAGAATGGCCACGACAATATTGTTGAGCTTCTGCTTGACAAGAATGCTGATGTCAATATGAAAGACGGAAGCTACGCTACAGCCCTACAACTTGCGTCACTCCACGGCCATACCAGAATTGTTCAGCTTCTACTCGAGAAGCAGGCTCATGTCGACGCAACAGGCGAGGAGTACCCAGCAGCCCTGCTGGCCGCATCCACAAATGGCCATTGCAAGATAGTTCGGCTGCTACTAGGTAAGAATGCCAACGTAAATACTCAAAGCAGAAAGTTTGGGACGGCCCTGCACGCGGCATCAGAAAATGGGCATTACGAGATTGTCCAACTACTGCTAAAGAAGGGTGCTGATGTAAATGCATCAAACCAAAACTTTCCCTCCGCTTTGCGAGCAGCATCATTAAATGGCCACAATAAGGTTGTCCAGCTCCTTCTAGGCCAGAATGTCGACATCAACAGGCAGAGCAGAAAGTTTGCAACAGCCCTGCAAGCGGCATCAGCAAACGGCCACTTTGAGACTGTCCGGCTTCTCCTCAAGAAGGGTGCCAATGTCAATACGCAAAGCGAAAACTTTGCAACAGCCCTGCAGGTTGCAGCAGCAAATGGTCATGAAAGCATTGTTCAGCTCCTGCTCGACAAGAACGCGGATATCGATGCGCAAACTGGATGGTTTATAACAGCCCTTCAACTAGCGTCCCTCAATGGCCACGCAACCATCGTGAAGCTTCTTCTCGATAAAGGTGCTAACGTCGATGCTCAGGGCGGTAATTTCGCAACGGCCCTTCAGATAGCAGCGACGAAAGGATATGAGAGCATTGTTAAGCTTCTCTTGGACAAGGACCCGAATGTTGATGCCCTGGGAAGAGAATGCGGAACTACAATTCAACAAGCCGCAGCGAATGGTTACAAGGCGGTAGTCCAACTTTTGCTCACTCGGAACGCCAGCATTAATTCACAAAGGCAAGGCTATGCACCAGTCCTGAAGTTAGGAACACAACGCAGTCATGAAGAAAAAGCCCAGCTCGCAACGGCCCTACAAGCAGCGTCAGCAAATGGCCATGACGGCATTGTCCAACTCTTACTCGACAAGGGCGCTGATGCCAATGCTCAAAGTGAAGGTTGCCCCTCGGCCCTGCAGCTAGCGTCACTTTACGGACACTCGAAGATTGTCGGACTTCTACTCGATAAAGGTGGTGTTATCAGTGCACAAGATAGGTGGTCTGCAACAGCGCTCCAGATAGCATCGGCGCAGGGATACGTGAAGATTCTCCATCTTCTTCTTCATAGAGGCGCAGATGTCAATGTCAGAAGCCCATGGTTCGCAACGCCATTGCAGATAGCATCAGCAAAGGGTCATGTGAAGATGGTTCAGATTCTCCTTGCCAGCAAGGCTGACGCTAATGCGCAAGGGGGAGGGTACCCAACAGCATTACAGCTAGCCTTACTTCATCGTCATGATACTATTGTGAAGCTGTTACTCGATATTATTGCCTACTAGCACAGTAATATACCCCGATAATGAACAAACGTATCTAGATTGTCAAATAACATCGATTTTATGAGCCCTTTGATGACAAGACTGACATCTTGATGTCTGTATTTTTGCGGAGTAAGCCTGATATAGTAGAGAATGCACCGGTTCCCCGTTCCAACCCTACTACTGTACGCAGTCGTGATGGTAATTCAACGAATTACAACAAATCAAGCCCGTGCACGTTGTTACGTTGTCCGTGCATGCGGTACAGTAAGGACCGAAATCAGAGGCCGCCTTGGCCTTCTACAAATGGTTTCTGAGCACGGACTGTCGTCCTACTCTGTGGGTCGGGTCGTGTACCTACACAGCCTAGACGTACTGAATGTAGCCAAACTAGTCACGGACGATCCGTGCTAAAAAATTATTTGCAGAAAGCCAAGGCGGCCTCTGATTTCGATCCTTACTGTATCAANAGCACGGACTGTCGTCCTACTCTGTGGGTCGGGTCGTGTACCTACACAGCCTAGACGTACTGAATGTAGCCAAACTAGTCACGGACGATCCGTGCTAAAAAATTATTTGCAGAAAGCCAAGGCGGCCTCTGATTTCGATCCTTACTGTATCAACGGGATGGGAAGTCGGTCTGGATTGCTCTGTGTCTTCCATCCATTGCTTGTGGCCCAGAGATTTTCTTGCGTAGCTCACTAGGCTGACCACCCCATTCGGGTGCGTTTCTTCACATTCCTGCTCTGTTTCCCAATCATGTTTCTCATCCAGACGTCATGATTATTTCTCCCACTGAGTCACTACAACATGCCGATTGCGAAGTCAGCCTATTGCGTTACTTTAATGAGGGCTGACGTCCTGGTAATAATGGATAGATATGGTGTATTTGTAAGGAAGGAAGTGACTGGGGACGGCAATTGAGCATTAACTGCGTTTTATATCGTCCTAGTTGCTACAAGCGATTAAGGGAATCATTGTTTCAAAGTGTATGCTGCAATCAAGATTCCGAGGATAGCCACGAGATACCAATAGAATTCGTGCCATGCGTATTTTCTACTGCAACAAGCAGATGGTACTGTGATGTAAAGCGCGAGAGTCGGCAATCTCACTGTCCATTTCTGGATATGACGATTGTAGACATACTAACTTGCGAATCCCTACGACGTAAAGAAAAGACAACAACGCCTTGATCGAAATCGCTTATACACTTCTTGAATGAAGCCAGGTCGGAACAACTAATAAACAGACCAAGGATCATTCAAAACATCTCAGAGGATATAAATCCCGTTACTACTGGCAGTGATGGGATTGATCAAGGGTTCCGGAAGATTGATATAGTTTACTGAGCTGGAAAGCGTGCCGACGTAGCCGGAACGAATTGCGCCTGGTCTCTACATGCCGTCTCCGATCCCACGACAGAAAGGAGATAACAAGATATGTTTGAAGTTTCTCTCCACAGAGGGCTTCCGGTTCGTTGTCATATTCTTCAAACATAATGCTGTACGCTCCGTTCATCAGGGGTGGGAGGTCTGCAAAAAGGTGACTTTTCAGTTTTCCAATTGGGAGATTCTGATACATGGAAGAGTACACGACAGGGATCGTTAGCGCGGCTTGACTGATATACGCTGTCACTACTGAACCGTCGCATAACTCATTTGGGCGACGTTCAGAGCTACTGTAGCTTACACGGGTAACATAAACGCCATCAAAGTCGCAGAGCTCCTCTCTCGTTTCGATGGGAATGACAACTTTCGGAAACCAGGTGGTACGCTCTTCCATCGACGCCTGGAATGGTAATGGCAGAAAAGTCGGACCTATCTCGGTATTGTCGCTATGAGTACCCCGAAATGAATCTTCATCAGAATTGACGTGCTCGTTTCTCAAACTTGGAGTATCTAGAGGTAGTGGTGGAAGAGGCTTTCCCAACCCATCTGCGATGTGAGTATCACCTTGCACAGATGTTGTATCGTGCCCCTTGGAAAATGTGGAGGGAATGGACTGGCACAAGACGGCTGGAAGACTGTTGTAGTTGGATGGCCCGAGGGAGACACACCTTTGATGCATTATGGCATACCGATCCATCAGCTGTAAAGCCTTTCGTGCGAAGATACAGTACAAGTAAGCGAGAGACCTATAAGTATATAGCATCTACTTCTCTGGCCCATTTTGCAGGCTCGCAGCCTGACCGATCTCGTCACATTGACCTACTCGCCTACTCATACCCTGGCAGCATAATTATAGCATAACTTATTGCTGTAACCTGTTGCAATTGAAAAGCAATTTCGAAACATACAATTTTGGACAGGTCACGCGCCTTGTCATACACAATCAGCTAAAGCTCGTGCAATGCTGGTGTGTGGCTGTCAAAAAAACGGGTCAAGTCCAAACGGTGAAATGCTCGTAAGCGCTAGTGTGAGTACCACAACATTAAGAATCAGACCATCCATTGATACAGTAAGGATCGAAATCAGAGGCCGCCTTGGCTTTCTGCAAATAATTTTTTAGCACGGATCGTCCGTGACTAGTTTGGCTACATTCAGTACGTCTAGGCTGTGTAGGTACACGACCCGACCCACAGAGTAGGACGACAGTCCGTGCTNCATTCAGTACGTCTAGGCTGTGTAGGTACACGACCCGACCCACAGAGTAGGACGACAGTCCGTGCTCAGAAACCATTTGTAGAAAGCTAGGCGGCCTCTGATTTCGGTCCTTACTGTACCTAGTATGAACCGGAATGGCGCGGTTGAATGGTTATCTATATCAGATCAGGGCAGCCCCGTCGGATGAGTGCCCGTGTGGGCGTGCAAAAGAGACGGTAGAACATTTCCTCTTCCGTTGCGTGAAGTGGACGAAGTACCGTAGAGAGATGCTAGAATGTACGAAGGAAAAGCACGGCAATCTGTCATTTCACCTAGGAGGCAAGGCTGTATCAGATGGACAGAAATGGACACCAGACATG
>WETZ01000101.1:0-26066 GCA_011034095.1 Fusarium cf. aywerte
ATTTTATGCCGCTTTTAGCACTACCGAGAGTATCGGCGAGCGATATCACGATATTCTAAACTCTCCTACGCTCGCAGGGCTCCGGCACATTCGCAATATCGTTCATGAAGCTGTGATGCTTGAGGATGTTATCAAGAAGTACGTGGATGATCGAAGAACTCGCATCGAAAAGCGGTATCACGAGAGAAAGCGAGGCCGCCACGCAAAGACCGTCTCTGACCTTATTCCTACAGTATCGCTGCAAGATCTGCGAGATCAGCAAGAGGAGGCTATTGCCGACGATAAGAAGAACCAACATAAGCAGGGTATATGATTCACTCGATCTGTCATCATCAAGGAGATGAACCGCCTCAAGGATGAGTGGCGAGAGAATAAAGAAGTCATCGTCAACGGTATACCAAAGAGACTACAGTTCAAGCAGTGGTTGGAGCACACAGGGAAGCAATATGACTATTTATAGATGGATACACAGCGCTCACAAATGACTGAAGCACTAATGGAAGAGACTGACGGCTATATGATAGATACACAACTTCCTGATGATGTGCGTGAAGCTATCCGCAAGGCACAGTATACCGCGAAGCCCCTCAGCGCCGTTGATCTCACCGGCCTCCCTCACAGTGATGATACCGTCACTTTCAACCTCACACAAGCACACGAGCACGAGGAAATGGATGATGAAGAAGGAATCCTTGCTATGATCGAAGTCGCCGGCGGCAGCGAAGGCGAGATGCCCTCATCGCCGCCCTGTGCGCCTGACTCTGAGTCTTCACTACCTAGACTTCCCTCAACGCCTTGTCCCCATCAACACCATTCGCAGCCTCATGAGTCGCTTCGTGATATCATCAGGGAAGGAAGAACAGCACAAAAAGATAGTCTCATTGGCCAAAGAAACAGATATACGGCACATTTTGGCAGGGAAGCTGTTTCCCTAGCCAGAGCATCACAAGAGCCGTCGCAGTCATTTCCCCCACTTTGAAATAGCCAATGCATCAATAGAAGCTTTACACTACGCCTTTTCGTCAATTTGAGCATATTTTGACAAGATTTGAGTGTTATTTGATTGAAAAAAGAAAAAGAAATTTTTTTTTGGTATTATGGTGCAAATTACACCAATTGGGCATCTAGCGGGATGTCCCACACTTTTGTGCCCAACTAAGCAAGCTTAATTGGCACCCCCTCCCGGCTAGCCAACGATCTACTCGTTAGCTCTTGTTCAGTCACAGAGAATATGTCTACGGTCGTGTTCATGCGGCCGTCCTTCTTAGCCAGAGTGAGATTATACAGCTATAGCATATGAAGGTTGTGCGAGAAGCCACAGATGATGGTGTGACGCACCTGGTTATACAAAGCAGTTGCAGACTGCGATTGATCTTGTATCCTCTTGAGACAGCCGTGATAGTGATACTATGCTTCTGACCATCGACGCATAAATGAGATAGGGACAGGTCAAGTCCGTCTTTCAGGTAGAATTTATTCGGATTTATTAGTCTAGTACTATGATGGTGTCTCCCAGCATCCGACACCCCCTAGGGACATCCACAAGCATGGAATCCCGCACGCCCTACCGGCAGTTGCGGGCCTGCGAGTTCAGAACAAAGTGAAATGACACTGTCTGCTTCGCGACTTGTTTCCTGGGGCCTCATCACATGTCAAAGCTCGATCACGGGACGGGCTACCTATATTTGTCGAATACTTTTTCCGCATACACCTTCCATTCTTCCAATTTCTCCGAGATTTTGTCCATATTCCATCCAGGGTCGGGATCATTAGGCGCAATTTCGACCCCGGCGCATTTGTCGAAATGGATTCCCTTTTCTTTCATATCGTCCACCTTCTGCAGGAAACACCGAGATACCTTGTCCAGCGGATGTCTCTCTAGATAAGGCAGGAAGATGAAAATGCATGGGATGTCTTCATGCGAGACGCTAAAACCCGATGCTCTGTCCTTGCAATGATCGAAGGTCCAGTCCGATGCATGGATTCCAAGTGGAACCCCCGCCCGAAGCAGAGTCTCCGCAATATAGAGACACGTCAGATTCGAGTGAGGGAACACCAGGTCTCGTAGATAGTCATTAGATTGATCGGTCTCTTCCTGCTGTGATGGCCTGCGACTGAGTAATGACACCAAGTCAATCGCAAATTCAAGGCTGCCGCAAGAAGCCTCGGGAAGAGTACACCTTGTTAAAGAGGATAACACCAGTTGTGGGTTGGGAACCTTGCCGTTGCCCACGTGAGCTCCACATGGTAAAAGCAGTGAAGCGATGTGAAATTGACGATTAGCACAAGCATAATCAAATAGATTCTCATCAGATGCATGAGGATTCGCTCCCCGCTTGATTAGCGCCTCAAATGTAGCCTTCTGGGCTTTGGGATCCCCGTGCGACCCTACCAGGTTAATGGTTTGCTTCAACAGGGTTCCATGGTCGGTAATTCTGTTTGGATCCATCTCTTTCTCGTCAATGAGAAAACAGACGATGTCCGGCAAGCGCATCAAGACAGCACAATGCAGGGCTGACCAGGATTCGTCTTCAATCGGTTCGCCGGAAACGATCAGAAGCCTCACGATATCACTCTGGCGGCAATCCATCGCCCACTGTAATATGGGCGGCAAGTCTCCGTTCGCTGAAGTTTCCTTCTTTACCAGCGCGTTGTCTATGAGCCATTTGGTCACTCGAAGTAATCCTCTTTCAATTGTGTGGTAGAGGGCATTGGCAGGAAGGTCACGTCCCGAAATCTGCTTTTTCAACGGCCATGTCCGCTCAAGCGCCTTCTGCGCTCCAATTTTTTCTTGTGCTTTTGAAGTCAACTCAAGAACCTTGATGATGCGTTCCTCGTTAATGATGCGTTCTTTGTCTGGTTCGCCGTCCACAGTATATGTCATCATGGCATGTTCGATGGCTGATGAGTTGTCGAAGCGAGCGTTGTCATTGTATAAACAGGGGAGTGCGATGCCGGGAAACCGCCTGTTGGTCAGAGAAAAATTCAGCAGCACAGAAGACGAACAGGACGAGAAGATGGCGAGAAGAATCTCGTCCGGTGCCCAGTCCATCGTGCTTCGACTAACTGAGTGGGCACGACAGAAGAAAAAATTGTCTTTGAGCGAAATTGGTGGTGGCAACGGTAGTTGGATGACGAGTGCAGACCACGAACATCGCGGGGCTTTGCCTTCTTAAATACACACATTGGAAGAGATTGCTGGAAGCAAAATACTTGCCGCCGGAGACTGACAAGCAGATACAGCCATGATCGAATCCTAGACAGGAAAGTGCTCTGCGGCTCTGTCTCCGGGCTGCGAGGATATCCTGCCCTCCCATCCCTGTGCCGCCTGATATTTGCGACCGCGGGAACGTCCCCCGAGATGACAGTCATCCGATTCACAAGGCCGCCTGAGCGGAATAGCCTATGATTGAGAGCTGTGGCTTTGCCTTGCAGGAATGCCGCGCTCGCGGTACATGGGCTTGAGGCAGCCTAGGCACAAGGGCAGGGAGACAAGGAGTGAATTCGATTTTGAGATCCCAGGGTCCGGAGGAACTTGGTCCTCAGCTCATTGAAAAGGTCAATGTCGTCGATGCGAGTCCGTAATTGGTTTGCGGTGCTAATGAGCGCGGCCATTTACAGGTTTACGGGCAACAGCGGTCCAGGTCTGCGAATCAAAGGTCGGACACAAGCATGTGAGCGAGAGGGCCAAACTGGAAGGCCTTTTGCATGTTTTTACCGATATTCACGATGATGGGCGATAGCAAGTCTGGATAGCGGAAGCTCGCACGAAATCCGATCACTAGTTTGAGAGCAAGGGGGAAGCGCGTGTGCTCGCGATGAGCAGAATGTGGGTCCAGGATGGGAACGACTGGGTGAAAGAAGTTGTGTGTACTCCAACCTAGCATAGTAAGAGTTATGTTTTCGTAGCGCGAGCTTCGATGTGCGAATAAAATTGTGCTGACCGGGTACCTGGCGGTGACGCTGACTCGGGATCCGTCGCGCGTCGTCGCGCCTCGTCTCGCGTCCAGATACGTACCGCGGAAGGCCGGCGGAAGACCCCGGTGCCTCGCAGTCAATGAGCGCAATGGTCTTCCGTACCCGACGAGGTTCGCAGCACCACTCGACACGACAAGGATAGAAAACAGTATCTTCGCCATCGACGCACTCATCCAGCTTCTGTGCGGTGGTTCTTTGGAGAACTGCAGTATTGCGCTGCAAATACTCACCATACTCACCATATGCCTGTTGGGTAGTCTACTTGGAAGCAGTGATAGCGCACGTGAACTGTTGAATAAAACGTCCTGGTTTGCTCGTGCTGGCGCCTAATACAAGCTGGGTGTGGATGGGCTGGCTCAAGATCATGTGCTAGCAGAGGTGTGGTAGTTGACGGAGTGGGCTGGTACATTTGACCTGCGATGGCCTGCCACCTAGCACCTAGCGCGTGCGACCTAGCACACCCGTGCTGGCACACTCGTGCAGGTACGTCTGCTCCTGCGCACCCGAGCCAGCTCGCTTAGCCGCCTAGCACATGTGGGCTAGCACAGGGTTGGCAAAAAAAGTAATACTTTTTTTTTATACTTTTAATTACTACTAAAAGTAGTTACTTTTACTTTTTGATACTATTTTTGCCAACCCTGGGTTAGCATGGCCTGTCCACCAGCTCGCCTATGCCAGCACCGTTCCTGACCTAGCGCAGGCGTCCTGCTTCATTTCCCCGCATAAGCAATCTCGCGTCAAGACCATGCCAAGGAATCATTTTTGGACGTTTTTGTTTATTTATTTGTGTCTCTCTTTGCCTGTCTAGTGACTGCAGTCAGGAGACAGACCGGGGCTATACTAATAAAGAACAGTCTCCAATATACTTTGAGGTCTTATGACAAGTTCCTCCAACACAATAACTCTCTCGATTCAAAGCAAAACTTACTTCCACTTTTCGGCAGCCAAAGCTTGCTTCCACTTTTCGGCAGCCTTGCGTGCTTCCTTAAAAGGGAGGGCTTCGACGTTGGTCCCCTGGACCAAAACCATCTCTAGAAACCACAAAATAAGCATGTCGCCTCTAGTCTTCGACATGAGTACTATATGTTCAAGGAACACATCCTCCGAGATTTGAATACCATGGTTGCTGTTGTTGTCGCTGGTTTGCTCCAGATATTTTCGACGGCACTCGTAGAAATCAGACATCTGCGCTCTTCTTTGAGATTCCAGCTCTTGTAGTCGTGCTTGTAGCCATGCTTGTAGCTGTGCTCGTAGCTGTGGTTGCAACTGTGCTCGTAGCTGTGCTCGTAGCCGTGCTCGTAGCGGTCCTCGTAGCGGTCCTCGTAGCCGTGTTCCGATCGTTTTCTCGGTTTCTTTAGAAAGCCGGGGGAGCAGCGAACGACGTACTGCTACAGCCACCGCCCTGATTTTTTCGGCTCGTTTTACTTCCAAGACTTGTCGCGCTGCTTCGATCGCGTTTTTGCCGATAACAGAAACCGCGGTTTCCGACACAGATCGTGCGGGATGGTCCATGTTCACACCGCAGTGCATCCGCGATCAGTAGACGTCGTGAGGTGCTAAACGACATATTAGACTGATAGAGAGTATAGATTCGCGATACTGACTGTTGGAGTAATAGTGATACGATGGCGTTGAGAAGATCGAAACCGGTAGTCTGTACTGATAGTTGTACGTAGAAGGGAAAATGAACAGGAACGAGGCTCCGGGCGTAAGGGGGTTTTATCACTCTGCTTCTGATCGCCTGATTCGCGTCTTGCCTTGTCGGGATGCTGATGAACCAGGATATGCTACCTCCACCCAATGACGGAGGATCTAGCTAAGCCAGACGTCTCCAAGATCCTTGTCCCAACAACCCTTGGTATCACACCTCCTTGACTTTTCGCCTTCTCTTGAGGGGCGAGTCGAGCTCGCGCCAGCACATTCATCTCGACGACATTATTCACCAAGTAGAATCGGCTCGTACTTTTCACGGATATTCTGAGATTCGAAGACGTATTGCCGAAGTGTCTGAGCAAATGAATATTTATTCACCGCTCAGAATGAACGTGAGTTCACATCGTGTGAGAGGAGGAATCGAAACCTAACTTTGAGCAGTGTCTTCCTGGATCTTGGGTAACCTGTCTCAATGGTCCCGACAGGGGGAGTTTTCAAGCACTTGTTAGAGAGTTTTCCGCTCTTCTTGGTAAGGCAATGAATCCTGGCAAGATCAAACAGCTGTACGTCATCTGGAGCTATACGCGACTTCGAGGCTGTAAGGTGGGGATCCGACAACATGTCAATGAACTGTTCCACGAAGCCGCAAAAAACATCCTAGAACGGTGCACTGGACCAGCAGAGATTGTCATTGATATAATGGTTATGTTTTGCTTGACAATGATGGTCAGGATAGTCTCTGAAACAAAAAGGCCGTTTTGGGATATCCTTGAAAGGTTCGATCATCTTGTCAGGAGAGGACATGCGGGCGATGACAGCATCTGTCTGTGGCGTTGTCTTTCGTCAATCCGTCGAGTACTTTCGGCTCCGGACTTCCCGGGAAAGAATGTAGCACTGGTGAATTTTATCAATCAGCTAAAGCTACAAGATCTTATGGCGGAGGGCAGTGAGTTTGCCATCGACAACTATTGGAGTTACCGATTGCGGTGTCAAAGTTCGCACCATGCCTCATTTAGCTATTCCCGTCAGAAAATAGGCCACTTCGCGGTTGATTTACCCCCTTTGAAGCTGCCTGCGGCGCTCACTGTTGAGGTGGAACCCAGAGAGGTGAACGATTGTATAAGAGTGAACATGGACGGGGACAGAAACGCGAGCAGATCTGAGGGTTTTGGCGACGACACCAACAGCGTTCTGCCAACTAGAACAAGAGCGCGGGGTACGTTAGCAGAAAGACGACAGGCAAGACGGAATGAATCACGAAGGCCAAGGGCACAATTGGGACGCAGGTAGTTAGCTAACCGTTAATGGGTACGAATTGTCAGCTGTCTCCCGACGACGACATTCAGAAACTAAGCGCCGATGTTAGATTTAGCGTATCATCTTAAAATTAGCACGTACTATGTATAAATGTGCCGCTCTCGTGAATGACAAGTTATAGTCATTGAATACCTCAGCATTACGATCTTTGCCATAATGTCACACAACGCCATTCTTACCAACATTGTCAGGCTGCTGCTGCTCATCATGGAGATTATCGGCCTTAGTACCATACTATTTGGAATCCAATCTGCAACAGGATATTTCAGCTGGTACATAGGCAGACGCATTTCGATGTCAGCAAGCTCGGAGATAGAGCACATCCACGAGGTCTTCACGATCGCAGTTTTTCACACCATCTTTCTGACCCTGCTTGCATGGGGAACTGTTCCGTATTACAGTTTCAGGGAGATTCTACCATCAAATACACAGTTTTATGTCAACAAGGCAATGTGGCTGCTTTTCGCCGCCTACATGTGCAGCTCGGGGTACCTGTTGTACACAGTCATTCGCTGGGACCTGTTGTTCACTCTCGACGACTTGACAAGCATGGCTGTCCACTGCAGAGCGATGCTGGGTCTATTTACAGCATCTCCAATCTTAGCCACAATCTTAGTCATAATCTGCCAGAGGCTTCAAGATGATAGTGGTGCCTTTCCACCTTGTGTCGAGCAAATACTTTCTGATTTCCGGTACACTACGCGGTGGCTACGGCGATTCCTCTATAGAAAACCAGACGAGCCCCACGTTGGAGGCAAGTCGACAGCAAGCAACAAGGTGTGAAAGAACCTGTGGTAGAGCTGCCACGCTTTTGACTATCTAGGTAACAGGGTACGGTTTTTGATATCTTAGAATAGCATGGTAGACGATCAATAGTATACAGTACGTCATTATTCATGCCTTTCATCCTGTGATACAGGGATGGATATTGAAATGTAGAACAACTCTGTTTCTGTGAAAAGAAGCACACGTTCTCCAAGAACAAAACCGTGACGGTTGGTCCATTCGATACTAGTTTCGAGATCGGGACCTTGGATCAACACCGGGATAACATTGTCAGCTGTATGGTAAGGTAGGATGATCTTAATCCACCCTCGAGGGACAGTAACCGATCCGGGATCATGTTTGTAAGAAGATTTGTATCTACGCAAAGGCTTCCGCGGTAGAATTCCATCTTCGACCTATAAAACATGTCAGCATAATTCCTCTTCCCTGAGATATGCACTTACTAGGTCATTGACCAATTGATCGGCAGCCATTTCGTGACGCGGGGTCCATTGCAGTTCTTTGAGCGGTGCATCACGGAATGTCCGCAGGATTGTAATTTGGCCTTGTTCTTGTAGCTGTTCTACCTTCTGCCGGAGAGCTTCTGAAGTGCTGAAGACTTTGAAGGTGATCTTAAATGTCGTGGGTAGCTGTAATGTTTCTCCTGTCGGGGAGTGTTCAGGAGCAACCTCGGCTAGCTCCAAGTCTATGCTGGATGGATCATGTCGGTTTGGGCTAAAATATTCTAGTCTTTCGGGGTATGGAAGCACACAAGGAACCGGTTTTCCGTTCTCAAGGGTTAGGGCAAATTTAGCATATGCCGCCTCATCCAGCACGTATGTACCGAGAGCGTCACAGATGTCTTTATAACTTTTTTAGAGTTAGTTCTGAGGTATCGCTCCAAGCATGCGTCATTACCTATATTCCTCTGTATGCCGATACTTGATGATAAATGCGAGAGAGAGCGGCAGGGATGCTTGCACTTCAGGCCCCAGATACAACGGCGCAGAGAAGCAAGCATTGAACTCGGCTACATCTTTGTTGTAGTAAGAAAGGAAGGATGGGCCAATACGGGCTGGTGCGACTGTCAAATTGATGTCCAGGATCGGAAATGCAACACTAACCATATAGCAGAACGCCCTCGAAAGCGCGGTGTCGTAATCCGTTAAGGTACACCGGGTCCAGCAGCTGAACGATACCCCGCACTGACGACATGTACTTCTGTATCGTCAGTTCGGTCGCCTCGCTGATTTGGGACTTGAATGTGTTGTAGGCTTTCGTTTTCCGACCCAAATCTTTCGTTTTCTGACCCAAATGCCAGTCGACACAACAGGTTGCGATACAAATGAAATTACGGAGTTCTTGCTTTGCGATTCTGTTCTCTAAGATATCTTGAGTCTTCTGGAGGACATCCTCCGTAGTGGCGTAGCCGTTCAGCTGTCTGGTCTGTTGCCATTGGGCTTCGTCCTGCGGTATTGAGTCCTTCAACTTTGCTAGGATGTCTTTGTCGCGCTTATATGGTGGCTTGTTCTGGCCTGTCTCAAGCTGGAATTGGACGTAAGATCCTTGTTCAGGACGGATGGGGGCCTGTCGACTCATAATTGGGTAGGGAACTTTGATACTCTCACTCCCATTGTGAAGAAATTGCCTCATTCTTCTCTAGTTGGGTGTGGAGATTTGTGAGACCAACGAAGTACGTCAGCAAAATTCTATTGGCACGGTCTAAGCGAGACGCTTTACCCAAATGATACCTCAATGTCAGAGTCACTCTGTTTAGGCATAGTGTGTCTTACATGCAGGTACGTAGACTAGGGCCCCGCCCGCGCTCCAACCCAGAAAGAGGGAGCCTGTCTAGTGTGTTCTAGCGGTGTGATCGTGATCGCTATCCCGTCCATAAGTAGACTGGTACCATTATGTGAAGGTAGGTTGGTCAACTGAGTCCAATGCACTGCAGGACTCAATAGAGGTCAGTACTGTCCTCACTGAAGCTACCAGGTTTATTAAACGCCCAAGAACTGTTGATGTCTTTAATCTTGCACAGAGCATCATGGAATCGCGAGGAAACAAAGAGGCATGTGTCTTTTCCGGTGTGTTCGAAGAAGTGAGTACTCTGCAAGGATTCGGCATGGTACCTAGTGCTTTAAGCATGATGCACTACGTCGAGTATCATAATAAAAAAAAGTACGACGGGACGATAGCGGGTGACGCTAGTGGGTTCCGACATGATGCCCCTCCTCACGAGATGCATCACTAACAGCACTTTTAGAGTGGATCATTCGGTGGTTATCCTTACCAAATGTATCTCCGGAAGAGTTTGAACGGTTCATCTCGGAATATACTCAAAAGGGAGGGAAGTTCAAATTCGACAAGAACGAAGTTCGCAAGACAGCTTGGCCTGATAAAGAAGGCTGGCACTGGTGGATGCAATACACAATGGATGCTTTGTGGGTTCGGTCACGCCTTCCCCCTGCTTGATTCTGTGGCTTGCGGTCGGTCATTTGATATCCGCTATTTGATGTATTTTAAGCGTCGTCAATCCTGTCACTGCCTTATTCTTTCATTATTTTCACGTACAATATTTCAATCCCCGACAACCACAAGGAACCTTCTTGCTTGCCCCTCATGAGCCCTTTCAGCTGGCATTCCCGTGCCCTTTTGTTTGTGTTGACTTTTCTTTCATGGACTTTGCCCGGCATCGACGCTTGTCATGTTCACACACTTGGTCTTGGCAGCAACCAGTGTTATCTCGACACTAGGTATCATCTCCCCACGGTTGTTGTCATAGCCACTGGTGGTACTATCAGCGGAGAAGGCGACTCGCCGACCGATACGACACATTATAGAGCCGGCGCCGTCCATATCGATGACATCCTCCACGAAATCGAGCATGAGTTCGAACATAACGTCCATGTTATTACTCACCAAATACTAGGACTAGACAGCATCAACTACAACTCATCGCATCTGATTCTCCTGCGTCACACGATCGAGTATTATCTCTCACAGCCAAATATCCATGCGGCTGTGGTAGCAACTGGTTCGAGCTCATTGCCTGATGTATTTACCTTCTTGGATCACACCCTACTCACCAAAAAGACGGTGGTTTTGGCGGCTGCCTTCAAGCCGAACTCAGCCTATGGCGCAGATGGACCCGGTATCCTACTTGCAGCTGTTCGTACAGCATATATGTCTGGGCTCAAGAGACTTGTCATCCTAGCCAACGATCTGCTTTTCCTTGCATACGGAACTCGAAAGGAGGGCAACCGTTTTGTGCCAGGGCCGGGGTCTGAGGTTGGAGACATTGTCAACTTTCAGCCGGTGATCAGATATTGGCCACGCTATGTCCCCAAAAAGGTTGATATCAGCAGATTATCACCAAAACAAAAACTCCCAGTTGTCGAAGGCTTCTCAGCGTATATGGGTATCAGAGCCGAGAAGTTCGAAAGGACGATTACAGAGGTCGCTGGGATAGTCCTCGAATCATTCGATCATGGCTATTGGCCTGACGCATCGAGAGAAGTGATTGAGAGAGGTATAGTGGAAAATGGCATTTTTGTGGTTGTTGTAGCTCGGGATACATCTTTTCGTGTTGATCACGGCCGTGTCCGTGGCGCCGCGGCTGTGAACCAATGGCCGCTACGTAGCGCGGTCAACCTACTTTCGGTCATCCTAGCATTGAACCTGGGCGAGAAGGAAACCATGAACTTTATCAACAACCCCTGGTTGTCGGCTTAGGAAACGTTTCGACATACGTTCTTTTCAACATACTATATAGCTATACAAGTTACTAGACATGAGTAATAGTTCCTGCGGGGCAGATGCTCATTGCGACGGTCCTCCATGCGCTCCATTGTTCAAACAAAACCCTGTGAGCTTCAGGCCTCTTTATCTTAAGCTCTTCAACTGTGTAACTCCATGGCTTGCCAACGGCAGAGAAATGAATCACCTCGGCTTCCTGATACAGCTCCTCCAAGTCTTGATCAGAGGCTGGTGTAGGAGACTGCGACATTCTTATAGACACCCCCGACTCATTGAACCATGGAGGCGTGTTGAAGTCTTCCCAATGGCTGTTAAGAGTAGCATACCTCCCAGATAGATGATTTGAGTCTGGGAACAGGACGTTGATTATGTCCATGTCATATTGCTGTGGTAGGGCGTTGAGGAGCGCTTGTTAAACTAAGTGCCACTGTCCTAGATTTGGCTCAATCAACATTAAGGTACTGCTCATAAAGGAAGAGTCGATCCAGTATGCTGCTGGTGCAAGGAAGTCCTGGCTCGGAAGACTGAAAAGATGATCCAGGTTGCGCATGATGAGCTGGTCTGCGTCAAGTACCAACACTCTATGAATGTTTGGATCAACCTCATGCATTCTAAACGACGCAAGTTTAAGTAAACATCCGCGATAGTAAGGTATACTATCCACATGGAGGGGAGTAGGCTCTTCATCAATGATCGAAGCCCCAAGCGTCTGTAAGTTGGAACGATGGGACGATGAAACATCGCTGGACAGGAGTACAAAGATATCGTGCTTGGTCTTAAGTATATCCTTAAGAAAGTAAACATTAACGGCAACGGAACAAGCATAGATATCCTGAGTGGCGTAAAAGACATAGGCAAAGCCGGGATTCTTGGGGATATGGTTTGAATGGTAAAGAAGGATATACACAAGTGAGAGGCTGAGAAGCCCAAGTGCAAGGCGCTTTCCCATTAGACTCATCTTGTTAAAGTATGAAAGGAAATTTGGTTGAGGGATTTACTTGGCCACAACAATGGGTGCCGTTTTATACTTGAGGCCACCCCGTGATCGGCCCCACTTACGCCGACAGCAAGCCGTACGGCGCTCGGATATATTGGATCCACCACTCCGTCCCAAGTGGGGTTTCGCGGCAATCCCGGCAGTCTTTCGGCTCGGCGTCTTCTCACTTACACGCTTTGTCGCAGCCGCTTTTTCTCGGCATAACTCAAAAGACGCTAATAGCAGTATGACAAAAAGTGTAACTACCTAGCCAGCTATGCCCGGAAACACTAGAGCCAATCGATAGGCTTTAGTCACCTTAGCCATCATAGACAACCTTCTGTCTCCACGAGGCAAGGCAGTTTTCTAATTACTATATAAGACCTGAATATATCCTCAAGTCTTGCTTATAACCTACTGTGCTTTACCTTTTTGCTTACTCGAGATGTCATGCGCAGGAGTTCTTGATCTTGAAGGTCTTGATGGCTGGATTGCCGTGGGTGCCATCGGTGTTAACCTTGTGGTCGATGAGATTTAATTATACAAACAGATCCTCGTCGGGAATAGGGGATAGCGGGGATAACTTCAGTACGGGCCGGTAGGTAGGGTGCCATAGTAAGCGTTCCCTTAAACACTTCTTTAGTGGATGAAAATGCAGTCGTTTAAGTAGCTATTACTGATGTCATGCTATAGAATTACTAAATGCACCGACATCATAATCTTAGGTCCACTAAGGCCTACTTAATAGCTTACACAAAGTCTAAGCCAGAGCTTGGCTGTAAGATGGGATGATAATTACCTAAGTCTTAAGGTATTCGAACACTATTAGGGCTGAAAGAGGACATCGACCATACCTGGACGAATTCAGATGGGATCCACTATAGCTAAACCGTTTTTGGCTTTCCCAAGTAAGACTAAAACAATAGATAACTGAAACTTAACCTACACCCCCAAGATAGATCTTCTCGCTGCAAATACCATACTACTGGAATAGGAAGAAGGGAAAGAGCCGAGTCAGCCATATCTTAACATCTTTATAGATACTCCTGCCTACTTCCAAATTCCAATCCCAACTCTATACAATCTTTTGTGGCGCAGCACCAGCGAGCTGACCAATAAGCTGCACCATCCCATCACCCGTCGTGATATTTCTCGTCCTCATCGAACCACCACCCTGGATCATTGTCTGCTGGTTGTCTTTACATGTACCTACAGAAAAAACATTATTGTAGGGGTGATTAGCTAAGTCAGAGCTTATACTTTGGAGATACTCACTCATGTCCAACTAGTCAATCGCATGCAGATTATAGACTTTATGATAGGCCAACACGTATTTAATTCAGTGATTCATTGGTTGTATAAGGCGATGGGCGATTTTTGAGGATGCTACGGTATATACCGACGTCAAGATGCATCATCCTGGAGCAAGTTGCTTATAAATGGCCTATTTTTCAACCTGGAGCAAAATCGAGAAACATGTGACTTTACACTGAACAGCCAATCAATCTATTTCCAGACAATTTAAGGAAGGCGGTCAAGGATAATAGAAAAAACATATTAATTTAAGTTAATTTAGTAGACACAATTTAATTCTTTTTATTTTCTGTCCTAAGATCTATAATCCCACCCTTTAGTGCCTATTACTTTCCTTTATCAACCGCATAAAAAAAAACCCCATTAGGCAGCCCAATTACTCTTACAATATGTCACCAGAGCAGCTATTGCCAGATCTTTTAGCAGATATGCCGGTAATAATAGCCGCTTTAAAAAGCAACCTTTAGGCATTAGTTCTTATCTTAAGTAAGGAGCTAGGTCGAACAATTAATATATACCACTATCCGCAAACCACTATAGTTAACGCCCCTATCAAAGACGCCTTTTAATACTTTAAAGACCAACCGGGAATACAATTTTTAGGGCTAGCGGCATACTTTATAATAAACTGAGGATCGAAAAGCGCAATAAACCTTTTATGCGATATATTTAACGCAAAATAATGGCGATTATATGATAAGGTGCTGGTAGAGGGACATAAGTGGAAACACCATATTGGGTTACTTATTAATTTCATCAGTGAGAATCTCAAACCTTACGTCGGGCCAAGTAGATAAGGCCATATCCAAATAGGCCGTGTTGGGATGGATATTCGTTTTAAATTGCATTATAACGAAGTCAAGATTATTGGCGAAGGCAAATTATCGGACTTTAATGTTGAAGAAGAAAGGGATTAGCCTCTGAATTAGCTTCTCTCGGTTTCCAGTTCCGTTGCTGTATGTAATGGAGGGTGGCCTGTGTTTCCCAGCATGTCACAATAATTAGTATAATCAGGGCAAGGCATTTCGTGAGACTACTTGGCATTGCCCAGTAGACATGGATCTGAGACATTGCCCGCCAGTTCCAAGCATTATCGTGTTTGGTGTCTTTTCTTGTGACACTGCCATGGCTCGAAGTCGCCCTCGCCTGGACAGACAATGCCAGTATAGCACAGCTCAGGCAGAATCGAATGATGCCCAGCAGGAGACATATCGGGACGAAGACTGATGGGTGTGGAAGTGTTGAGCTTGCCAATGGCGAGTATCTCGAATAATGACACAACCGCCCATGTTCCGTTGCAAGCCTTCCAACTCAGGCTGTTCCTGCTAAAGAACATCTCCTGGGTTTGGAAAGTAAGCAGTCCGATGTTAAGGCATTCGGCCAAGGGCTTGAAATCCGCTTGGGTTTGGATCCCAATTGCGGTGAGGGTAATAGCTATAAGTAACTTGAAGGAGAGTAGAGGGATAAGAGTTGTTTTGCGTGCCTGCCATTCTGCTGCTGTGTCTGTGAATTGAACTACAGAGAAGAACAAAGCAGCAAAGACCGACGCAGTAATTCGAAAGGGAATAAGGCTCAGCACCGAGCTTGGTAGAGACATCGTGCGAGGGTTGGTCACTCAGGAGGCAGGCGTAACCAGAATATCATTCATGAGCTCCGCGGCACTGGCTATTCTTGCATTAGGCCTTGTACGACAAAGGCAGTTTTCTCTTCTCTCTTGATAGTCAGTCGCTGAGACTCCATTTGTTGCCTGGGTATGATTAATCCCCTGGTAGCTAGGAAGAATGAAGCAGAAGCTTGTTAGCAAATGACAAGTCAACTAAGAATGATCGTCTGTGACATAAGCCGCATCATCCCAATATTGGCAGTTTAAAATGAGGCTGTCATCAAGGTTTCCACCCCTTAGCGCAAACATTAGGTATATAAAACCAGCCAGGCCTTATTTCTACCTTTATATTAGAACAGGCTTAAGAATCTTTTTACCGCATGAGTAACAACAACAATATCTACACTTCCATTATGGTGGACAACAGCCTGGACGAAAGCGAATCGGTTGACGAAAGCGAATCGCTCAACAGAAGTGAATCACTTAACATAAGCGAATCACTTAATGAAAGCGAATCGCTATATTTCGACTTAATAAAACTCCCTGGATATGAATCCTTCGAGACGACTATTAAACTTAACGTCCATAACGCTTCGCCTGAATTATGGCAAAAGCCTATTACCCGACTTAAGAGGCGAGGAAATACAAGTGAAGCTCGGAAGCTTGAGCACAGGCAAGGTAAGATACCCACAAAATAATAGATAATAGCCTATATTAATAACTAATAGATATCTTGATTGACTCAGAGGTCTGTTTTCGTCCATCGGATGAGCAATGGAGCACCATCTGCACGGAATGCAAAAGGGTATGTGATAGGGAATGGCCGGTTCTACGCGAGGATACTCGTGTCGTGCCATGTTACTCGATGCAGCATTACACTGGAATATGGCCGCCCATGAAGCTTTACACGGAGGTGTTCCAATACTATCTATGAACTACCCTGGTCAGCTTATACAGAGATATAATAAAACGTTCATCACTCGAGATGTATCTTGCCAGTACTCTTTACCGGGTGACCTCCATGGAGATTAAACTGCTTAGATGCGACCGAGGCGCCTTAATGTCGGAATGACGAGGTTGAGGGTAAGATTTCTTTACGTCCCTTGAGCCTGATTTATTTAACTTCTAGATTTCGCTACATGTAGTGCATGATCGAATGGCTCCCCCTAAGATAACACCGGTCCAGGCCCACTTCTCCCCGAGGTAACAGACCCACACGGAGGGCAGGCTGTCGGCGCTTAAGAAAGTTACGTCGGAGCGTGTATTACGGATATTGTATTAAAACTAATAGGCTTAAATTTCGGTGCAGGCCTCGGGTTTATTATATATAGCATGATCGCCACTAATCGAATACTTCATTGAGCTATTTTTGTCTACTATTTGTCGATGATGACCCTCCCGAAGAGGCTTTGCGCCCCTATCTACCGCAACCCTGAAGAAACAAAAGAAGCAGTCTCAAAGAAACTCAAATCATTGGAGAACTGTCATCCGACTCCATGGATCAACCCATCCACGATCTTTTTAAACCAGGATGGTCTTTTCTCACATAAAGACACCGACAAAGGGTCTGTTAAAGTCTGCATACAGAAGAAATTCTTATCTATGGTCAATCTCTTCTGCTCATCAGGTTCCACTTCAGAAAGACAGAGAAGACTACACTACGCTAGGCGGAGATTGCTGCTCTCACTTGTCGCACACGCATGGCTCTGGGGGAGACCTGAGGTACTGGATAGTCAGGGTAATCCGGTCGCTTCTCAAGACAGGAGAGTACTTTCGCCTGAGGCTATCCTCAAGTTCCTTCGAGAAACTCGCATTCACAGAGAGGACTGTCCCTGCGAAAATATACGAGGTTTCTTAGAGACGGTCCAGGAAGTGCCTTTACTTGAGGATAACTCTAAGTAGAATGTGATGGGGGTTACTGCCTGTCTGTGGTGGGATAAATTACATGACTCGGAGGAAGGCATGTGGTGCTCTTGTCGTATGGGCCTAGGACAGAAAGCTAGAACTACAGGTGTGAGTGATCTGGCTCAAGAAAGCCTACCACCTTACCACGAAACCTACCTTCCGCCCTATTATCCAGTTTCCTTAGTGGAGAGACGAGAGAAAGAAGACGGCAGATAGTTAAAGAGGAACAGGAGAGCGAATGAATGCAGAAAGTAGTCTATACTGATGGAGGAGCCAATTTGAGCCGCGAATCAATCTGTACGGTAGGGGGGCGGACGTTATCAAGCCTGACAACGAGCGACCACGAGAGGATCCAGAAGTTTATGGAAGAGCCAAGCGAGCACGCGGGGCGTAAAGGTGCGCACATGAATGGGACATCAATGTATCATACATAGGGGAGCCAGTTATCAAGATCACCTTTCGCGTTTTACCATTCCATTGTCACTACATGCGTTAACGCTGGTCTGACTTTGCAAAAAGTTAGTTAACCTTGAGACGGTATAGACCCACTTAGATCTTATCGATATCTTATCAATCTTCCGCCTAGCATGGGTCAAGTGAGCGGTGAGTCTTCCACCAGGATGCCAAGCCAGGTTCTGCCAGATGCTACCGCCTGGCAGATAGCCTATTCTGCCAACCCAGACCGCCTTCAACAGGGATGACGTTTCTCAGGGGCTCCGATTGTCAACAGTCCTCTCTGACCTCTAAAGCGCGCCCGTCATGAACCCTCCACGCAGACTCGAGCTCGAAGATGGCAGTTTAATCACATACACCGACGCACAAAACCTAGATGAGGATATCGTTACTAAGCTGGGATATACCGAACATCGCAAGAAACTCTACGACAACCTCAATCGACAAAAAGACACGATTCGCTCTCTCGTCAGGCACCATCTACAGTTAGACAACGATGCGGAATGCACAGTCCTTCCCCAGGAGCAATGGATCAAGGGAAGCTTCAATGTCTGCATCCCTATCAGGACAGTGTCGGGTACGATTCATCGCAATTTGATGTTGCGCTGCTGTTTACCATACAAGCTTGCCGAGGCCCAATACCCAGGTACCATTGATGAGAAATTGAGGTGCGAAGTCGGAACTTATGCCTGGATGCAGCAATATTGCACAGATATCCGCATTCCCTATCTCTATGGTTTTGGCTTCACCGATCGCCGCCATGTACGTTTGCTCACCTTGAATTGCGCGTGCGCTGCCGGTCTGACTGTCAATGCAGTATTCCCATGAGAGCTATCGCCCTTGGTACCTACGCCTTTTCCGCAAATTTCAGCGTCATCTCAACGATCTTTTACAACGCGACATGCCCTCCTGCTACACCCTTCATCCGTCACGTCACCATCTACCCACGGCATACATGCTGCTCGAACATATCGGCCCCGACGTGGGACAAATGCTTTCAAATACCTGGCCTCGCCAATTGAACGATTTGGACCGCAGAGAACGGCTGTTCCGAGGTGTGGCACGCGCGATGCTCTCCCTTGCTCGAGTTCCTCAGCGACGAATAGGGTCTTTTCAGTTTCATGACGATTGCTACATCAGGCTGACGAACCGGCCATTGACATGCTCAATGATGATCTTCGAGAACGACGGTACACGGAGAGCGATCGAGAGGACGGAAACATACTCATGCACAGAGTCCTTCGCTTCTGACATGATTTCATATCACGACAACCATTTTATCAGTCAACGAAACGTTGGCGATGAGGAAGAATGTCGTGAGGGTATGGCTATGAAAACTCTGCTGCGAGGATTGTCCTGTAAATACATCAAAAAAGAGTTTCGAAATGGGCCATTTGCCTTACAGTTCACTGATCTACATGCGAGTAATATTTTCGTTGATGAAGGCTGGAATGTTACTTGTCTGCTGGACTTGGAATGGATCTCGGCACTGCCCGTGGAGATGTTAGCCGTGCCTTACTGGGTTACTAATCGCAAGATCGATGAGGTAGCAGGAGAGCATTTTGAGGAATTCAACCAGGTTCGGCAACAGTTTATGCGCATCTTTGAGGAGGAGGAAGCAAAGGCGGATTCCGACACTCCTCTTTCAAGAGTCATGCAAGACACGTGGAACTCAAAAGCATTTTGGTTTTGGCGTTGTCTAGAGTCCGTGAACGCTATGTCTTGGCTTATATGGGATCAAATTTGTCCCCAGTTTGGCACGTCCTGGGCTCCCAGCATGAGTACAATGCTGTCAAAGTTCTGGTGCCAAGACTCCCAGGAGATGGTCGACAAGAAGATGAATGAGCTCCAAGTTTATGAGGAGGAACTGAGGGATGCATTCAAGACAAATAAAGCTTAGATCTTGTAATACAAAAGAAGTCGGACAATTGTAGATTCATCCTGTATTACTTTACCTCTTCCGCCTTCTCCTCTGCCTCCTTCCTTGCTTGCTCCTCCCGACGTTTCTTCGCATCGTCTCTTCGCTTCTTTGCTTCATTGCCTGAGGAGAGCACTTGGCTATTAGCGCTTGGTATGCCAACAGATGCCTCCTGAATGACGCCATCATAGCTATCATGCCCACTCTTGCCACCTCCAGCGTCTGCCATTATCGTTGTTGTTGATCAAGTTAGGGAGCGACCGACGAGACGGTCGACGAGGGGGGTCGACGAGATCAATGAGATGGTCGACAAGGAGATTGCGGGGATGGCCAAAGGCTTGGCTGAAAGGGTTGTCGAAGGGTTGGTTGTCTGTTTGTTTGCTTTTCCGTTCCTTTAGTAGGATCTATCTTGGTGAGGGCTGTCGTATGAGCTTTGGTGTCTCGTAGTGGTATATATATACGCATTTAGGCCAGGCTGCGTCCTCAATACAACATCGCATCGACGTTGCTGCCTAGATGTGTTGGTTGTGCAAGTGGTCTGCATATCGGCACTCGTGAGTGAGATGGTCCTGGTGCAGGTTATGGCATAATACTACGTACTTAGACAGAACAAACGGAGAAAGTGATTAATCGTTTGTTGAATGCTCTGCATGATGCCAGAGAAAGGTGTAAAGCGACTCTCTTTCATGATTCTCACTTTGTGTATTTGTAGAGTCGGAAGGTGGCAGGCGGCACCATGGGAGTCTGACGCAATAATTAGCACACCAACCAAGCTACAACAATATTACCTTAATAGTCTCGCTTATTCTGTCGCCGGTCGCTCTGTGCACTCGACTGTCATGTTAATAAGTACTTCTTTCTACACACACAATCAATAGCATTCCAGGTACTCCTTATCAAACCTCATTAGCTAGGTATCTCGTGAGATCAACCGCGGGACAGACTCTGATTCGGGCGGGGATCAGAGGGATGCTTCCATGTGGCTTCCTAACAGCAAGGGAGATACTTGCGGGACTATGTGAGCTCTGTGTTGTTATGTAGACAGTGATTAACTTGGTGTGCGTGCCAGTGGAGGACTCTGAGTTCACAGGCCACCCCAGCCAATAAATAAAATAAGGCGAGAGGCAAACACAGATAGTCAAATCCTAAACCTGGGATTTCATTTTTAGATGTATCTAAATCTAATCACGGTTAGATTCAAGAGTTTAGCGCTGATGCTAAGTGCCCTTAGTGGCTCGGCTATAAAAGATTCACATGATTGATCCTCAGCTCGAACGTGTGCGTGCCCTACAGGGCTAAGATGTGCCATAACTGGCAATAGTCTCGCAGGGGATGAGACGGGCAGGCCTGGCAAAGGGCGGGGTACAGCTGGCGTTTTTATCTTATCGGTTGTGCTACAACTACAGTTAAGTATGCCGTCCCAATCAGTTTCCAATACCTATCATCCCAGCATAGGTCAGTGCTCATGTATGTACTAGTACATAGGGGCGCACGTTCTCAGATCGCCCCGTTAGCTATACTGGCAAGTACCATATCTGAGAGCTTTTTCTAATTAAATCATCGCGCAAGAATTGGGGAATGGCCGCGGACGGATAGAGAGATTCACGGTCGACGTGTATCTCTTTCAGGTTTCAGGAAGATAGATAAGAATCATTACAAATCATAGAAAACGAGTCTTGGGTGAAGGGGATTGATTCACAGAGAGCCAAACAGGGATAAGAAACCGGAGTAACGTGGCCGAGGCAATCGCAGCATCCTTCGGCGGCCCCGCGCCGGATGATCTACATCTTACCGGCCGTAGGACGTCTTAGAAGGAGCAACCCCATATCGGGGATTGCGTTCATATCTACTACAAACTGTCAAGTGTTTCCAACACCCAATAAACCTAGCTATGCTTCAATTTCTCCAATGCGCCCTTCAGCTCACTAGCGCTTTCTCTCGACATCCGCCCGAAGACCTCTATCAAAGGAGAAAGATACGAACTGGATTTACTCTCGCGGTACTAATCAGCGGGTGTTCCGTTAAGCTGGTGGCATGCCGGTTGCCGAAAGCCTCAATGCATGTTCCGTTTGCCCGTTTCGAGGACATAGGTATGGTCAATGCCGCCTCTGTAGTCAAGCCAGAAGCTGGTGCATTGAAATTGATTTCTTACCAAATATACAACTGGGCAGTCTTGGTTCTAGGTTGAGTCGTGTTGTTTGCTGCTATACCTAGAGACGCGAAAAATCCACCCCGCAGCCTCAATCTTAACCTAAGGAGCTTACAAACGAAGCCGTGAGGTAAGGCCAGACCATTTTTCGCGCGCAAAGCAGGCATACGAGGGCCTGCGAACTTGATGCAAGTTGCAGATTCATGTTTCTGCAGAAGCGCGGTCAGCCGATCTCTTCCAGTTCTGAGTCGCCGTACTTCACAACTGATTTTCCAATAGGCTTGAACTATTGCCCGACGATATACTACTACGCGGGCACACTTTGCCACGTTATTAGCTGAAAGCCTTCTACGCTCAACTGTGCACCACCTCTGCCCTTGGATGCTGCCTGATCCTTATGGGTAAATTCTAACATATGCATTAAGACTATTACTATTCCATCTCCGATTAATGTTCTTACGCCTGCCTTGTGAACTCGTCTCTACACCATCTCAATGTGTCAATGCATCAAACAAAATTCCGTCCAAGGAATTACCCATACGTCCATATTTAGCTAGAGTTAAATAAAAATAAAAACAACGTTAGCGCAATTAATTGGGTACGAATGACAGGTAGGGACAATGGCTTCGACAGCATAAAGGCTCGAGGTTTGGTCGTAGGTTCAACTGAAACCGGTAGTCCAAAGCCAAGGTAATTTCGTTCGTTCCTTGACGTTTGTCGAGCTGGATCGCTTTCTGGACATCATGGCGCCGTTCAGATGGAGTAGTTGCACAACCTTCAGTTTGCCGCCATATGAAGCAGCCTGTAGAGCATTGCCGAGCCAGCCGCCCTGCGCGTTGACATCGGCTCCCTCGTCTAGCAGTAGTTGCATAACCTTTAGACTACGTCGTAAGATTAGACATATGGACAGTTGTTCAAGTTTGTATGGCTTACCGCCGAGTCGCACGACAAGTCTGGTAGCTAACTTCAGGCAACAAAAGCAAATTCTGCAGGGCCACATTCATCCACCAACCTAAGCCTGAGGATGAATTTATTTCAGCGTTAAATTTAACGCCAGAGTTATCTATATGATGGAACTGATGTCTTTTAGTAAATATATTGGGAATTGTATTTGTCTTGGGCTAATTCTGAAATCCAGGTGTTCAATGGGAATTAACCTTGTGTGCGAGCTGAGGGGGTAAGTGAGGTTGGCTGCCTTAATCCAGATGGAAGAGTAGCGCCCAGGTAATCTAAGCCAACCAATAAAGTGAGGCGAGGCAAAGCCGGGTGGTGAAACACACATCATACGTACCAGTACAAGAATAAGAGCGTAAAAGTTTAAGTTCAAGAAAACATAAAGCGCTAAATATAATTGCACTATCCACTAGGTGATAATGTTTTGGTTTTCAGAATTCAGATTTTATATTTAAATTTGCTTAGATATAATAAATGTTGCACCCACGATTAGAATTAAGAGCTTGGCGCTGGTGGTAGCGTGGACTTGGCGCGTAAGCTGAAACCTAGGTAGGTGAAGGGGGGTGTGTGAGTAACAGCAGGTGGGTAGCAACCGTTATTGCGCACAGAACCGTTTCCGACGTATTGTGCTACGGTCGGTAACGGTGGTGATGAGATAACGGTGGTAGGTACTGTAAGAATATCAAAGCCGATTTCCGGAGCTGTGCCAGAACGATCACTCATATGACGGTCTAAATTCGGATAAACTTCGGTCAATCTCAAAATTTCCGAGCCAAGACAAGCTTGACTATGGAAGACTCCCCACAACGCCAGATATTCTTCAAGCTATGGTGCTTACGGTGCCCTCGAACGACCTCGTCAAATTGCTTCCGGACAGCCTTGTCAACGATCGCTGAAACGATATCGACAGCACCCTCGATGAACGGCGCAAACCCCAGCATGGACGAACCCAGTTGACAGGCCACCGTGGGTACAAAGTTAGCCAAGCTGCTTCTGTCGGTCTCTCCGCTCTTGACGATGAAAGTAGCACTCAGATCACTCTACTCGCATCGTGATTGCGCAACAGTCCACGTTCCCACTCCTGTCATACCGCTGAGCAACAATATTGTCCTCGACATGGGGTCATCAATCCATCGGTTGATTTCTCTGAGCAGCTTTACACGGGTGTTGGGCAAGCATGTTGGATTGTGTTCCTCGGTATGGGGGTTGAAAGAAGCTCCTTCCACGATAGGCAGCGTGTCAAGGGCGATCTTACTAGGCTAAGGGAATCCGGAGTGAATCTGAATGCCTGGACTCGTTGGCGAAGCGGCATTTAGAAGAGATGGCCTTCAAACCATGTCACTGTAATCTGGTAGCCGCGGCTTCGTGTTGTATGTATCAAGGGACGTCATTGGGCGGGGTATGCTCGTGGTGGAGCCGGTGTAGCTTAGCTGGATTGCACTGACTCGCTTGGCGCGTAGCGCGTCGTGCACGGAGAGCGCTGGAGCGGGGAACGCGATCATGGATCCATGAAGATTTCTTGGCGAAGAAGAAAATGGTGTGACGCAGGCAAGGAGATCTAAGCAACAGGTACCTGCGTCAACATGTCACGAACGCTGGAGGCTGGGTCCTGTTTCACGCTAGAATCTCCAGACCCACACAGGCGGGATTTCCGGTCTAAAGAGCATCAACCAGATGTCAATCCTTTGTGACGTGGCTTGTTGCGCGCAGACATTGGTCGCCGATTTACTGGCACGGTGGTATCCATACAGTACATATGCCGTCTTGCACACTAAGCTTAGCGGGTAATCATTACAGTCAGGGTAGGCGACGAACTGCAAGGATAAACGTCCAGGAAAGAAACATCCAGGTTCATCAGGCAGCCAAACCCAAAATAATCTTATCTCAAACAACGAGAGCCAATCAAAGAGGGTGGATCTAATCAATTAAGGATTGATACATGCGTGCGTCTAAGTGAGTCTCTTGTCTTTTCCCTCTTACATCAACATAAAGACAAAGACTGTTCCGGATGATCAATCTTTTTTTTTTTTCGTGCGACAGTTCGCTCTTCTTGGAAACCACAGCTTTATCAGACACTCGCGCAATTCGCTGGACATGGCGACATCGCGACCCTCGACTTCGACGATCCCACCGTCGCGTAACGGTCTTGGTAACCTCACATCGCCCGATACGACGCCTTGCACCTCGCAGGCCCCCGAGGCCCCAGCGGTCGCCCCGGGCAGAAGACAACTGCGGCGCATCTACCGACCAGCCAAGAACTCTCTCTACGATATTTTCCAGCAGCACTCAGGCACAACGCTCTTCGTGCGACCCATCTGCTGGACCGATCTANTCAACTTCTCGGCGCGCGATGGGAGGAACAACCACCATGCGACACCCCTCAGCCCGCGTCGGCCCCAGGCACGCCACCATCGCGAGGTCATCTTAGCCCATCAAACACCATCATCACTCTCAGCAACGCGCTCACGCAGATTCTTCTGCCCGACTCGATGCACCCTATCCTCTCCTCAAATGCTGCCAAGACGGTTTTGATGACACTATGGCCCAGCGCCTTCAGCAAGCCTAATTATCTACCAGACCTTCACCTTTACTTTGGTGGTCGTGTTTATCGAGATGCTGTGCGCGCCCAGATCATGTGGAATTTCCCTGCCGACGAAACCAAGTCTCCAAATTCATCTTTTCGATCCGTCTCAACGCGACCTGCAGAGTCCTTCAACATCTCAACACAATCCTTTCCTAACCAGAGCCCCGCTAATTTGCCAATGATCTGCTACATCGGCAAAACTCAGCTGGCGTCGGTCCGAAACAACCTTTTCCGCGTTTCACCCGGTCCGGGAAGATTATGGAATGAGCCTGTGTTTCGCCTTCAACAACTCCGAGCCCGCATGCTCATCCCTTCAAATTCGGATCACGATGCCCATTTTGTGGGCGTCTTTTTGGGAATGGCGCAGAAGCACTTTTACCCTTCCCCACCTCTTACCGGCAGACGCGACTCGCGCATGTCCCCAGAGCAAGGCATCCCGCCATGCCCAAACTTTCATGATCTCAAGTTGAGGATTCTCACTCACGATTCAGATACATCGGAGTTTATTGTCTACACTTGTTACATAACCAAAGAATTCTTGGAAAAGTTCCACGACCCCTTCAATGCCCCGCTAAACGACGACGATGCTGCTGTGTCCGGTCTGAAGATCGAATACACTAGAGTCCCTATCTGGCCAATCCTGGGTCTCAGGGAGCGACTTGGTAAAGCTTTGGGTCAGGAGGTGGTGGGTGAATTTAACCCAGATGAGATAGAGACTTGGGAGAAAGATCCTGAGAG
>WETZ01000107.1:0-24866 GCA_011034095.1 Fusarium cf. aywerte
TGGTATAGCTATATAGGGTAGGCTGTTTTTAGGTGTACAGTGTCGTGATCGGGTCGCTTGTCCGGTCGGGCCGCTTATCAAGTACGTTAACCTAGAGAGTTTATATAAGTCCCAATTCTGGAGGCATATTATTGGATGATTTAGGAACGGTTTATGTAAGACTAAAAGCAGGAAGAACGATAAGAAAGCTGGTAGGCCGTATTAGAGAAGAACCTGGCAGTGACCTTGATGTTGGAGGCTAAGGTAGCGAGAAAGAAACAGTTAATTAGGATATGGTTGGGCTGCATGTTTCCAAGTATGGAATTCCGACGGGCAATGGGGAAGTGTTTAACAATGGGTGATGGAAATTAATGTTCAGGAAATATATCCCATTCCATACCCAGGTATCTGAATCTATTCATGAATTCAACTCCAACCCGTGCCCATCCACGTATGACGATCATATGGCGATACCAGCTTTCCAAATAAAAAGGTAGTGGTAAATTACATGGCATTCTACTTTGTCAGAGCATTTACCCCGCTGGTCTCTTCCACATACTACAAGGCTGATGGCAAACTCCCGCGCTTTCCAGCCGTATATTTGACCACAAACTCCATCCGTTAGTCTGTACAAAGCTTCTTCTGAAGTTATAGCAGGAATATAGCAGATTAAAATAGAGAAAACTCGCTGTGCTATTCTAGCAGGTAGATCTAAAATCACGCTGGGTTGTGAGTCGTTTTGTTTATTGCACCGCAAGTCTGGGATGATGGACTGTGGAATTCCTTTCATATATGCATATCTGTTGGAAGACTGGGTATATGGGCTTTGATACTATGGTGAGATTTCTGCAGTCTAGGGGATACTCCACTTTGCTGGTACTATTCTGTTGCATATAGGTTGTGCAGTTCATACTTTGTATTGAAGACTACTTAAAACTCTCAACTTAATGCAGTCTTTTCTTCTTACATATATACTCAATGGATGAGCCGTACCGTGCATGCTGGCTTGGTATGTATGAAACCGCTCCTGCACTTGCATCAATACTTAATTAATATGTCATTTTGCTAAATATCTCAAAATTCGAACCTTTGTTTTGCGGCTTCTGCTATTGTTGACTTTCCCCCCTGTCCTGTGTGGATTGCTTCAAAGCGGGCTCTTTCGTACGCAACGCTTAGCGGCTGGCCTCGGTACGTTATCTCCTTATCTTCGATAATGGAGACTGGAACCCATGAAATAGTACATCGAGACATCGATGTATAGTCTTGAATGGAATACCGCGAGTAGCGTCGTACCTGAAGGTTTGTTTACGGCTCATTAAAGCTTGATGTCCAATGCAGATTATCTTGATATAAACATCCACTAAGCAATGGGCATGATTATAATGCTGATGGAATATCGATCAAGTAGATTGCGGCTATAGCGATTAAATCAAGCTTTGGCTGTATGAACACTAGTAAGTTTTAAGCCAGTTCCTATCTAAAAAGCAGTATTGTGATGGCGATGTAACGTGGGGAAATTCCCAGGCATTAACGGCCTGTATTGAACCAAACAAAATCCTTAAGTTTATCATGGCACCTTTACATCAGATCATTTCTTGCTAACTTCTAAGCGATCAGGAGATCGTTGTTGCCGCTCAGAGTCATATTCGCTTTGGAATCTAGAATTCGCGTATGATATCATGATATTTGCGGGGTTAGCATGATATTTCGACGCCAGGAAGGTCTGAATTAGCTCCTTCGCAGGGTGATTGGTGGTGATGAGTTGTGGCTACCAAAGCCTTGGAACACACAGGAGGGTCTTTTGTTGGTTACCTTGGTGGGAGGGTAGCATCAAAGGCTGACCATGGTAGGGCTGGAAGGTTCAGACGTAAGACCTTTGCTAGGCTACTACAAAGAATACAATGTTGTGGGTGTTCTTTTCGCGCTCAGAAGTTGAGAAATGAATTGAGAAGTGCCGTGATGCCTCTGAATATCAAGGTTTAGCAGTGAAATAACGTGAGAATTACTAAATTACTAATTGCAACGTAATCACAACGTAACTCCCCACTGCAAGATGTCCCCTCTGTGTAACGATCCAATGTAAATTTACCGAGCCCATTAAGAGATATTTCCCAAGGTCCGTTACCTCACGATTATCAGCATTGTTTAATCCAGTAATAAACCTCGCGGATTACCACAGAGCAACAACGCCTCTTATCTCTTACCTGAACCAGAACATTATTACTCACTTTACATCTCCTTGTGTCTATCCCTGTTGATGCTTGACTCCGAATCCATGCGAACCGATACCAGACGAAAAGCCATGAACAGCCCAAGTATGCTAGTACAATCTCGCAGCGCAACACAATGCTACCGTGGCGTAGAGAGGGCTTGTCGAAATATCTCAGGTTTTGAAACCCCGGCCGTTGGCGCTATTGAGAATACCTCTAGCATGAAAAAGCTGATCGAAACTTACAACGCTGCAAAACATGCCGACATTCTTTTGGCATCTCACAGTCAACAACCACAAGTTACCGTTCAAGAGATGCCTCAGAGTGACATTCAACCCACTGAATGCTTTGCCCTGTCGCCGATGGAACCCAATTTCACCCTGTCTAGTGGAACCAGAACAGATACCGAAACTAAGGTTCCAAGGAAGACACCCTATACGGGCCCGTTTGTTTGTAATTGGCAACACAAAAATGCGAGACGGTCTGCTTCCAAGACTGTTCATTTTGACACCTCATCGGACCAGGTCCGCTACTTTTCAACAAATGACAAGCCACTGATAGTCGGCATGTCTCCTTCGTTTGAAACCTACGACTCGCTCGTGAATGAACCGACAGTTGAAAATCAGATTACCAGTGCACCTCACTGGTGGATATCTATGCCTAATTTTCCCACCACCGACGAGGCTCGAAGGTCTATGCCCATCAGAGTTGAGAGGGTCTACTTTTCAAACCGTCGCAAAGCCCTTTTTGGATTCGTTATAGTTGCTAACTGGACCTATGAAAAAACCGTTGCATGCCGGTTCACACGGGACTACTGGAAGACTGTGAATGAAACCACAGCTCAATATTATCGCCCGAGGAAGACTAAGAAAGGGCAATACTATGACAAGTTTGTTTTTGGCATCCAATTCTCAGAGAAGGATATACTTGACGCGAGCCCTTTGTTTTTTTGCGTGTGGTATAAAGTCAATGATCAGGTATATTGGGACAATAATAACGGTCTCAATTTTACGCTGGATTTTAATAGATAAATTGTCTAGTAGATACCAAGTACATATATGCTCAATGATATTGTTTGTTGTCTATACCGAAATTAAGAACATGAGACATTTTATACTTGATATTCAGTATCAATTGAAGTATTCGATACCAATCTGCACCGCTGGTAGTTTATCCGGTGACAAATGATATATGATGAACAGGGATCTTGATCAGATCATTGCGGCTCGATTGCTGATTGCCTCGCTTGCTGCACTGTAAGAGATGTGATGAGGCTGGCTTTACAATGGGTCGGTTTCTGCAGGTGTCACACCAAGACCTTGCGTTATGATGATCTGGATCTCTCTTGCAGACTTCCAACGGCACGTTCAACGGTAATGGATTGGATAACTTACGAGAGGGTCTGCAGCGGATCGTATCACGATATTGGGTCTAGCCCTTGCGTCTTGGCATTCGGTAAGGTGACATGCATGTGTATATGCTGCGATCCTACCCTCTTATCGTTTCATACGACAACCTAATAATGAGGTTTGTTTGTAAAATCCAGGCCACTTGGCCCAGTTTATTATATACATGTACGCTCTTAAACTATCTACCACACTTGTTCGATCTTCGACTGCCCATGTCACCGGAAGTTGTCTACTACAAATCGCATATACGTACACAAATAGTAAAGAGCAATAGTTCTCTTACTAAGAATCACAAAGTGGCCAGGGAAAGAACATGTCTATGGAGCAAGACATTACCTTTAGAGGCAGCCCAGACAACGATGGACTGTTCCAAGGCACTGCTTTTTTTCAGAACAATGATACTCTTGAGGACATGCAATGCTTCGGTTTCGTTGGGCAGAACATACCAGACTATCTTCTCTCTTGGGAGTGGGGTGCTTGCTCCCCAATCAACCAAGAAACGTACCCCTTTCCTGCTCCGCCTTCCGAGCCCAGCAACTTTGGCCAACAGACGTATTGTCTATTGAAAGAGAGGAGTTTCGATAGTCCACCTTCCCTTGTACAGGAGAGTGATCGATCTTCTGTATCCACCGAAGCTTACGCCTTCTCAAACGCATTTGGACTGGGTATACTATCGGGTTCCGACAATTCACAACCTGTACAGTCACCATTGGGACCGAATACTTCTCAACAAGGTATTGATATAAGCAAGACCATAGCACCAAATCGAGAAGGCCTTCCCAAGTCCTCTCAGGATCATCAAGATGAACCAGTGAGCTCTGGCATTTCGGATGCTTCGCGTACAGAAGTGCGTCAGCCGAAGACGGACTCGTCGAGGGGAAGGAGGCGTGGAAAGGATGCCAAAATTCGTCAATTACTTCCTGTTGCTGAAGACCAGCAAGGGAGAGAGAGAAGAAAAAAATTAGGCAAGGATAAAAGAGAAGATGAACGGATCAAGCTGGAACGAAATCGTCGGGCTGCGGCTAGATGTCGTGATCGTAAACGAGATCTCGCCAACGCGCTAAACTTCGAGATGGAAGAGCTAAGAGATCGGCACCAACAACTTTCTTCATGCTACAATGAGCTCAGATCCGAGGTAAATCGACTCAGAAATGAGATATTGCAACATGGCAATTGCGATTGCGATTTTATTCGATGCTACATCTTGGCCGAAGCCAACAGGACCGTGGAAACGCTGACGAGACACGATCGCTCCCCAGGTGGTAGTGAAAACACGGCAAACAGTAACATAGGCAGATGGCAATAACAGCAGGGCAGCAACGATAATTCAAAATAAGTTTTTTGATCATACCTGCAGCGACTGTGGGATGGTGCAAATACGTCGTTCAATCGATCACAGCATTGGAGGGATTTGATTGTTACCTAGGTCCAGCGATTTGACGTGTAGGCTCCATGTAAAGCAAATTTCCAATTCGTTGCAGTTAGATCCTTCATTTTCACCCGTGCGATACCACGAGGTACACCCAACGGGCTTGGAAAAAGCATCTTATGCATCATGCCCATGTGACTTGTCAAATATTCACTGACTGTTCAACAAGATAGCTGTGATACATACAGTACAGTACTCAAGGACTCTTTGGTGTCTGCTGATGGTGTACTCTTCTCGATACAACGTAACATGATTTGATAGCTTAGAGAAGATGCGTGAGCGCTAGTATGGAGGGTTAAGTCATGGTGCCGTCACCGGCCCAAGATGGCAGAAATCAGGTGAATACGGCTGTTTAGTGTGCGTTATCATGTCATTACAACGGATACCTTAGTCCGAGAGAAACAAAAAGCAAATATCGTGATACCGTCGACATTAATTACAAAGTTGCGTCGGATTCCTGGTCTTGCATGCAGTGGGCATGGTCTAGAATCCAGCCGCAGGGTCTGGACACTTGAATCAGTCGAGTTTTTGGAATTAGTTCAAGCCACAGCAATACCAAAGGTCAAGTGAAGCTATACCACACAAATTATAACCAACGCAATCACAAGCTCGTGCGGGGTCACCCAGATACCTTTGTCAGCCAAAGGGACTCTAATCAGTACCGTGTGTTACCGGTCAAAGGGAGGGCAACGGCAACATCGGTATTGGCCGCCGAAAAGTGCATACGACACCCAGAACATGCCATAATGATGCCCTTCTCTGAATCAACCCAAGGAAATTTGCGGAAAGGACCACGACAACGTAATCCTGACTTTGATGGGATTCGGGTTTGCGGTACCACATATAAACATATAGCTTTGCAACAAGCTGTTTATGCCATTGATCCAAACCAGCATTGCGCATTTTAATCCACCCGTACCAAATTATTCTGGCCAATCAATCTCAGTCTCAGCAATGGCTGCTCAGACCTTCGCTGTTGACCCTGGTGAGCTTTCCTGGGATAGACTAAGCAGCGGACGTGGGGTAGGTAACCAGACCCCGACAATTTCGTGCCTTCGGTAGTTAGGTAAAGCCCAAAGTTGCTTCCCCCATTTTTGTATCCTCCGCTTGGCATTATGGCTGAAGCCCAGTTGCAACTTGGCAACGACGATAGCGGGTTTGATTATTCAGTGCTAATGTCTTCCAGCCATTACCTTCTAGTCACATTTTGGACCAGCTCAAGCAAAGTGACGAAGATTGTATCCAGACCGAAAACTTGATACTCGGCGATGCATCGTGGAATATTGGCCCATACCATCCGGCCCTCTCCACTCCGAACTTATCATCGTCCGACTTCTCTCTCGCAGGTCCGTTGTCGTTGGATCCGACAATAGCCCGTGTTGGAACCTCTGACTCTGACAAGTTCACCTTTAGCCCAGGCACTTCAATAAGACCCGAGCCTTCGGAGTTCGGATGGTCCAACATGGACCAGGACAAAGGCCTCAGTCAAGAACATGGAGCGCAGGGTCCGACAGCCACCGCCATTAGTTTACAGACAGACTGCTTAAAACACGGCCCAAAAACGTCTTCTCCAGAAACAAAGATGCGTTCGGCTTCTCGTAAGCCAAAGACTTTTCGGGGGAGGCCACGTCTCCCGGCCAATATCCGACAAGCTCGCGACTTACACAATAACGTTGAAAAACAGTACCGCATGCGGCTGAAGGTTCGTTTCGAAAGATTGCTCAGCGTACTTCAGGCCTCTATGCTCAAGAATGAAACCAAGAGCGACGATGGCTTAGTGAAAGATGATTACTGCTTCAGCAGAGGTGAAGTGTTGGATGCTGCGGCACAGCGCATCCTGACACTGGAAGAGGAGAACGGGATGTTGACAACCCGTGTGGAAATACTGAGCCACAATTTTATGATTAATTGAAGGAAGCAAATGGTGGTCGAGATGTAATCTATCAGAGAGGGCGCGGAAGTGAAGACATATAGATAAAGCACACCTAGGGGTTACGATTGATGCAACCTAAGACTGGCTTCAACTCGAAAGCAAATCTCGGCTCGTTGACAGGCTTTGAGCCTGTTTGTGACTTGCGGTATTACTAGACTGACAACAAGCTGCTACATGGCTTGAATGAATCAGTGGATGGTAACGCTGGCACGTCAGACCTGCACCTCCGAGCAGCGGTTCAACGCCACTGGACTGACGTCTTAGTATAATTGAGTAGCAGGGTCGTATTGACTAATCGGCTATTGTTCAACAAGCCGTTGGAAGTGAGTTCAACATACACTATAGCAATAATGCCATCAATACATGTCTCTATATATGAGCTAGGCGTGGCCTCTGCGGCATGGGCCCAGGTGATGAGAAGCGAAGGATACAGATGGGGCAAGTTTCGGGCTCTTCAAAGTACCAAGCGGCAATACAATCAGCATGGAAGGTATGCTCGCACGCTAAATGACGAATAATATCTGTGTCCCTGACAACATCGAAACAGATGGCGCTGAGGATACATATGTACCATCAGTAAAATGGCTGTTTTGTCCTTCAGTTTCTCAGCCTCATTATATCGGCCCTGCGCATGGTATGTCACCGCGAGGGACGCCATGCTCCAGATCGTATCTGGATGCTTCTCCCCAAGCACCTCTCGTCGCAATCCTAGTACGTTATCCTTCAGTTTCTCGGCTTCGTCATATCGGCCCTGTGAATGGTACGTCACCGCGAGGTGTGCCATGCTCCTGATCGTATCTGGATGCTTCTCCCCAAGCTTCCTCCGCCGCAAATCCCATGCCCGACTATCCACCGGCTTCCTCTCTCTCCATCGACCTCGTTCGTACAGAAAGTGTGATACCCGCTGAAGTAGACTCGCTGTCTCGGTCTCCCTCCCGCTCACCTCTGCCCACTCCCCTGCTTATGCAGCATGCGTCAGGTACTGCTCGCATTGTGCCCATATAGCAGGTTCTGATGAAGGGAAAAGGTCGTCCACTACCTGCAGCGCCCTGCCACAGTAGTATGTCTCATCTTCTTTTGGCTTATCATACGCCCCTGATGTCTTGTCAGCCATCGTCGCTACAGATCCTCTCACTTTCAGCCCATATCGCACGGCTTCTTATACAAGCTTATGCATCTCGTAACTCCGCCCGCCATCCTCTATCTAACGCAGACTGAGAAAAGAAAACTTTTTCAGCCGTGCGACAGCCTCTAGAACCTCGAGTTCAGAGACTCGTCTGCTTGGGTCTTCATCGTCTTCATATTCAAGGTCATATAGACAAGCCGCTGCTGCCACTAGCTTGTGCGGTATATCTTGGCTGTCCACATACGCAATTACGTGCAGTATCCGGTATGACATCTTGCTCTCTGCTCGGATCCGTTCTGTCGAGATCCTCCATGTCTCAAGCACGCTATTTGATACATCCGGCCGCCGATATCGGTCTATATCGCTCACCCTCAGCACCTCCCATCGAGTCTTGCCTTGCCTCAAGAGGTCCAGGTAGTCTCCCGCCGTCATCGACATACGCCGCATATACGCGCCGGTTTGCGAGATCGCCAGTGGCAGGCATTGCAGCTCTTCCAGCAGATCGTTAACTCCCACCTCCCGTAATGGCTCGTTTTGGGTCTTTGCAAGAAGTGTCGTTGCCTCGCCCATCGCCATAGACTTCACCTCAATACCGCGACGTGCTCCAACAAGAGGGCCAAGAATGTGCTCATCTCGGCTCGTCCATAGCACCGTCCCTTGCGACGTGCAGGGCACGTATTTGTGGAGGTTCTGGTTCTGATACTCGTTTGTTTCTTCCTCTCTTGCTTGTTGGCCAACCCCAAACAGCCTCAAGTCATCCGCATTATCAAGGATCATCACCCATTTTGGTCGAGCTTCGATTGCATTGCGTACCGCATCCAGCAGGTCTGACTCTTCAAGCCGCTCGTCGACCCCGAGCTTCTTGCCAATCGTCTTATAATCGGCCATAAAAGTCGCTTCGCTATCGGCATGCACCCAGAAGACGCAGCAGTCGGCGTCGGCATCGCATCGTCGGTACGCGTAGTCTAGCCCGATCTGTGTCTTGCTTGATTCATTTCTCTGTTAGCCCTTTGGCGACAATCGGACCATGCCAAGAGTGGAAGCCTACCCTGATCCCCCTAGGCCCTAAAGCGCGGCACTACGAGATCCCGGTGTTAATGGCAAAAGCTTATCTAGCCTGTCGATGAGATCCAGACGCTGAACTAGATCCTCATTGCGGGGATACGGAATGACGCGGACGACTTCGGCGCGGGCCGGCGGGTGGGGCACGCCATAGTAAACGTTGCCTTGAATGTTTCCCTGATGGATGACAGTGTGATCGCGGAACTGGCTGTGGCTGACCTCGCGTTGCTCAAGCGGCGAATGTGCTGGCATGCTGATGTCGGTCTAATTGCAATCAGCCTACAGACCTTTTCAGGAGGGGTTTTAGCATTGGTTGGAATTGCGCGAGGCACAGATAGCTGAAAGACCAACAGTCCTTGCCTCAGCCGTTCACGTGATTTTATGTCACTTTGAATTTTGTCCATCTTGCCTTCGTGGCGCAACAAACCGCCGTATACCATCCAATGCATCTTCAGGTTTACCCTACATCAAAAGCAAATGAGCCCAACTTCTTTGACGTTGCATCACTTCCATCTACAGATGACAATACAAACATTTCAGCCTGCCGATAGGGTTGTGGTCATATGTTCTAGCCAGCCGTAAAGGAAACATATGTGCTACATTCTTCGTGGACATAACTCGTGCGTTGCTAATGCTGGGAAATAGCAGAGGTCATATTGAGGCTGACACTGATGATACACTGTGCGTACGCCACAGTTTTGGTCATTTTCAATCCAATTACAATGATAGGTTACTGACGCTGAATCTGCACCCCATTGTAATCGATGCACATTTTGCATTCATCTCCGTGTAATGTAGACGCGACCTCGTGGAAGGATTGTAGCTTTCAACAAGAAATAAACAGACACTGGCTTGTTGTGATCATAGAACAACTTCACAGAAGTAGGGTACAGCAGATGACCAGTCGGGCTTACATGCTGCTAGTGGCAGGGATTATGTTAGCGCTTCTGGCACACTGTGCATGCGCCACGCCTAGTCCACTTTTGGACATTTTTGGTAAAATTACAATGGCAGCTTACTGACGCTGGACCTGCACCCGACTGTACTGCACACAATCCCTTTGATGCGTCTAAATAGACTGCGAAACCGCATAAGAAGTCATCAGTATGTATAGCGAAAGAATTTGAGATGATTCAATTATTTGATTCGAAGCATACTATTCCGTCCCCCTTTAACATTCGCAGCCCTTATCCTCCAACAAGAAGCACTACCTAGTCCCTTTCGTTTTTCTTCATTGAGCCTTCTTTACCGGTTTGTGTTGCTCAATTAATTGAGGATGTAGTTGCCTCTCGCCCACCCACCAATCCTCACTCTTTGGTCGACCCTCCCAATGCAGTCGATAGTCAACCTTACCGTTCTTTGATCGAGTGCGTAAGACCGTAACACCATCTTTGAACCCACGGTAACCTTTTTCGAACTCTCGAAGAAGGTCTTCATCCAAAATGTTCTCCCTTGGCTCCCAACTATAGCTTCCATCTAACCATCTCAGGTAGAATAAGTCTTTACCCCATCTTCCAAGTAGACATTCTACTGGGTATGCTTCTTCTACGCCTCCATCTTCGTCTTGTTTTTCGTCTCCTCCTCCCGAGGACGCTGAAGGAGCTTGCCAGGAAATCTCACTCGTGCCGTTGATCTTTAACTGCTCTGTCTCGATCTCTGTGGACAGTATAGTCGGTGTAGGAAGGGCCTTAGGTCCACACATAGGCGTGCTGTCTTCTCGCCAGATCAGAAGAGGATCAACAGGTATTGGAGTCCCACCCTGTTCTGATGTGGATGGCGCAGTCGATGCACTATTATTTGTATTCATTTCTGGTCCATCTACCGCATAACTAGCCAGATTTCTGGAAGAGTCCGATGACACTTTTTCGTCTTCAGACTCGTCTCCATCATAGGCTTCAAACGTCCCATTGGGTAAGGGACAAGTGGAGTCTGCTGTTGCAAGGGAGTCCTGACTGTGAGAGTAAAGAGACTCTGGTTGGCACTCGAGGGCTGGGGCTCCGCCATTGAGAATGGGATATACCAGTCTAACGCGAGGAGGTCTCTCAAGTTCCACTCTCTTTGAATTTCGTGGGCCTTCAGATGAACACTGGTTTAGGCTCAAGTCAAGCTTGCGCTTGCCGGTTGTTTCGCTGTAGTCGAAAATGCTGTGGAAATCATTTTGATGGTACTAAAAGTCTTTCGCTGACAGGAATTCCTTGGGGCATTTTGGATGAGGACAAACAATGGTACTCACTTCTCGCTGTTGAGTGAGATATGCTGAGAAACATTGGGCGATGTGACGCTTCCAAGCATCTTGATCGGGCCACTGACACATTCTTTGTTCAGCTGGAAGGTCTGCCATGCTCAAGTGTACAGGGCAATACCCGGCACAAGCGATCGCATGACGATAGGTCACTGGGTTGCAGCGAAAAGGGACAGTCTGCTGCTTGATATGGTCCGCGCAATGACCTCTCCAAGACTCATCACTTGTTAGCCACGTACTACATAGAAAACAGAATTTCGCAAAGCCCATGTCTCGAGTAAGAAATTTTTCTTTGCATCGATAGACATGCCACCACCGCGCCTTCGGTTGCACCCTAGTATGAATTAGTAAATGATATTGATAACACGAACGTGCAGGTTGCTTACTTAGATAAGTCTTTGCCACATGTAGCAACGGAGCAGCATCCTTGTACTGGACGTAGTCCTTCTTGGTAAGCTACGGGACGAGAATTCCGTCGCAGGGAGATGAGATCTCGAAGGGCAGAAACCCATTCAGGGGTTCGCGGCCAAGCTTTCAACTGCAAGTTGCTCGCAAGGCGTACTCGTTCCTCTGGAAGAACATGACTGATACGATCAAAGTGAGACTGTCGCCAGTCAGGCTGGTCGTGACCTTTCATATCCGTCTCATAGATGACCTTTTGAGTTGCCTGATACTCCCTCAGCCTCCTGTTCTCCAGGGTTGATCGAATTTTGTATGCCGTCTTTCGCTGTAATTCGAGCTGTGCCCGCTCCTCGGGTGAGGTTGACGTCTCAATTGCAGAGTTAGTCTCTTTGATCATTTCGGTCAATTCGAGATATTCTGGGGTTGTTCGTAATTCCTCGACTTGCTTCGCGGGGAGTGAAAATTGAAGATTGGGATTTCTTCCTGCGGATGCCGAGCGGAAGTCTTCGGCCAAGTCCGTTCGAAGGTTCATACCAAGATAACTTCCTGCGCCATCTATAGTAGAGACACTACCGAGGTAGTGGTTTACTAGCACGTTCGTGTTGTTCTGTGATGCAAATCGCAACACCTGGCCAAGGGTGTACCCGTTATCTGATAAATAGTTAGCCATTTGACTAGTATCATACTGGGGTAAGGTTTACCCACCATTGACTTTGATAAGAGCTTCTCGGCGCACAGCGTGTAAACCCAATGGTGCAGTAAAACCCGCGCGCTTCCCCCAGTCTGAGAATTGAGTTCCCCATGAATTCGGGCTCTTCGTCTTTGCCTTAGGACCACCTGAGGTCCATTCAGGAAACACTGGCTTCTCTTTTGCACCTTCAGCCCACTGAAGGATACGAAAGTTGCCGTTGCTAGGAGGTTGTAGTGCCAGAAGCTGTTCAACGTCATCTACGTCAGCAAATGCACGAGATGCTACCATATTGGCCAGCCAATGTAACATAGGTTGTGCAAACAGTGGGGGTGGAAGGCCATCGGGCCCAACGATTTGTTCAGCAAACGGATGTTCAGGCCTAGAAATAGTTAGAATAGTATAGCATTACAGATCGGCAACAACTCACTGGTTTGTATCCGTCGCCTTACAGATCTCCCTCGTGAACTTTAAGCGAAACTCTGGGTATCCGTCTTTCCATGACAATATGCACTGCAAATCCTAACGCCGATTAGAACGGATCATCAGGGTATATTCAGGCTCCATACTTTGTATCTTGCCTGGCAAAGCTCCTGGCATCTTGCGGAGGTATAACAGTGTGTGTTCAACAGGTTTGCATTATCGACCCGACTTCCTTCATGAACGTAATCATGAAAGTCATTAAGCCATAGTCGGTTATGTAGGTGAACGTAGTTTTCGATAGTGATAAAACCCTTCTTTTTCCGGCCTTTCTTTCCTTTAAGAAGACCTAGCTTCTTAGCGAGTTCGCCATCAATAAACTACATTTAATTAGACAGTCACTATAGAGTGGATTTGTAGTACGCACCGGAGCCATAGATCTTTTGATGTCCATAGGTATGAGCTGATGGTTGGCACGCTCCCATGCATTGCAGAATCTGCGCATTGCACCGCGGATACTTACCGCCGTGGGTATTTGTCTTCCATCTTCCTGTGGGAGTCGTCCGGACTTACTTCGCCCAAGGAATTCGGCGAAATGTTTTAAAGTCTGCATATCATGCGGTGTAGACTCTGGAAACTTTTTCTTGTATCTGTGACCAAGTTAGCAACACCAAGATGATGACAAGCTACTACTTACGCTTCCCACAGTCGAAGCTCACGATCATATCGTTCGACACTTAGTTTTCCTAGGTTCCGTCTTACCATGTGCGGGTCAACTTGAGAGCGGTCCAACGAAAGACCATCTAATAAAGCCTTTTCCACCAGCTCGTCCGGATTTTGAGGCTTTCGCCCATTGCGTCGCTTAGCGGAAGACATTAAAAAAAGTTTTTCAGAATTGTAAGAAGCTTAAATAAAACCGGTTGACGTAGTCCTGCTGACTCTATGAACCTGGGCAGTAATATGTTCTCTCAGAAAAAAAAAACCACTATCGCTAAAATATTCAGGGGGTTCTATCGTTCTTATGCTTTTATGATGATAGCTATGCGTCGGGGGTGATGATTTTGAGTACCCATGCTGGCCCGCGACAAGGGTACTGTCGATATTCAGGTGTGGGCCGCATATGTGCTCGGGTGAGTACAGCCTGAGCCACAACTGAGGAAAGGCTGAGTCGCTATCAATAAAGCGGCGATGATTTGTGGTCGATATTCTCTTTCCAAAACAACTTTTAAAATTCTAATTAACTTATGCCCGAGTTAAGGTTACCACCCTCTTGTGTTCTGGTTGTTGGCCAGGCTGGATTTCTCGCACGCACCAGTCAGAAGCTGGAACCACACTCTGAGTCTTTCATACGAGACAAAATATTAATTGACAATGTAGCGTCAGTGACGTGGCACGAGGTAACAGGCCGTATGTGTAACATAACACAAGACAAATTAACAACAGCACTTAGATATGGAAAAATTAGCCTCGAAACCTAGTTATTTTCGTTATGTTTCCGTATTTCTTCTCACTAACGGGCTTACTACGAGATCTGTCCTGATATGTAGCGTTTCTCGTTGCCTGCCCAGGCCTTGATATGAAAATCAGTAGTTTTGGCTGTTGAAACAATGCTGGTGTCATTTTAGGTTTTTAGTTGTCGTTGCATACTACGCCGAATCTAGGACCACTAGGCAAGTCCTAGATGTGAAACTTGGGAGACTGCTCTTGGGTGAAAATACATTTACATGCAGCCCCTGAACTCTTTTCCAAAATCGGCAATCCTGCAAGGAACCCTTGTAAATTCACGAGTCAGCAGGCTCTGTTGGTATACAACACATGGAGATCTATTCTTTGTAAACTAGAGTATATCGTTATCTATGAAAGTGAAGTGGTTAAAAAAGGGTATATGGCCCCAATTGTCTTCATTATTTCTTTGAAAGTAAATATTTCCAGAAAAGCCATGCCGAGCCGAAAATCTCTGTAAATAAGGCTGCGCCCAACACCAACAACACGCCAAATAGGGTTGATGAGCAAGTCAGCCGCAAGATTTGTGGGGTAGCATGCAGGGGCTAACCACTGAGGTCGTTTTCCAACACACCTAGTTCAGTTGAAAAGGCGGTCCTCAATGTCCCAGCACCCTCTACCCTTACAGAGACTTCTACTATTCTCACCAAATTTCCTTACTATACAAAGGCCTGCTTGTAATTTACCAAATTACACACTTTTCGTCCATGCGCTGGCCCCCCTTGCCCTAACAAGGATTTCCTGTACTCACAAGAAGGCAACCCAAGTAGCTAATGGGATGAAAAGTCGGTGAGACCTACGGCCTTGTTGCATATTACAAGACTTTAAGCGACCATTGCCTTGGTCTCAAATGTTGATGCATTTGCTCCCACTTTACTTCTACCATACCTTTTGCAACACTTCCCACGAATCCTTTCAGTCTCAAGCACTGCAAAATGGGTATTGCCTTCGATTTACAGAGGCGAGGATACCGTAACACAGACTTCGACGATATCAATAACTATATTTCCGCTGCATTACAGGATGGCGCTGCCAGTAGTCATGCAGTAGCTGGACAAGAAGAAGTCAAAGGTGCGACACATGATGTTGGGAACATCAAATGACAAACTAACGCACAACTAGTGACGAGCAATTTTTCACACCCTGCTGTGATTACCATCAAACGCCTCTATGCCCCATCTTTACTTACTTCGGCATCACAACTGCTAGACGTTTTTTGGACCGATGCCCTGGATTCGGATTGCGTCTTATGCCAAAAACCTTTCAACCATATTGATCCTCCCATCCGCACGGTTTCCCTCGATAGTCAAAACCCGTTCACCATCGAGATTCACAACAGACACCTGTCTTGCATCAATCGTCACCCCGTGCAATATATTCCGATCTCGCATGTGTGGAATAGCCATATTGCTATTTCCAACCTGACCAACAAATCTACTCCAGGAGCATCTCAATGCTTATTCGATGTTCTCACTAGAATCTTCTTCCATGCTACCATCAAGTTCAAGCAATGTTTTCTCAAAGTCGAGTTTTGGCATGACTATGTGAGCATTCCCCAATGGCAACGACCAGTTCAACAAGCGTTGCTGTTGATGCTGCCGGAAATCTATAAGATGGCTCCAGTCACTTTAATTCACCTGGAGGACATAGCATCAAATCAGCTCACTACTAGCATAGAAGGCTTTGCACCAGCTGACAAAAAGTATAAAGAAGAAAAGCGACGTAAAAAGTACAACGAAAAGCATATGATCCGTTGTCGCGGGAGGGAAGAGCCTAAGAAGGGCGACAGAGCAGAACTCCGACGGCTCTATGAGGAAGTAGCAACCTTCTTTCACGCCAAGTGGTTTGGAAGGATGTGGGTTTCCATCGAGTATGCATTCTGTCGCCAGGCGTGCGTATACACAGCGGACGATGTTATTATCTGGCATCACCAACGAGAAAACTTCTTCGATTCGTTCACTTGGCTATTCGAAAACTTCCAGCGCAAGCTGGCCGAATGTGTAGAAGAGCTGGGACTGGACGAATTCAGTCAAATTTTCGACAAAACATCTGTACCTCTGCTGGGTCCTTTAACTGATATGCGGCAAAATGTCCAAAAACAACAGGGGAAGCTTTCATTCGGAGAAGCTCTGGCATTTGTTGCCGGGAGGGCGTCAACCTGCTACCGTGATCGTTACCTAGTCATGTCTGGATTTTTGGGCCTTGGAGACTATTCAAAGTCACTGCAGTCTCTCCCCATGAAGGCTAACAAAGCCTGTCTGTCGCTCGCTCGTATGTGTTTGACCAAGGGAGATTTTTCGCCACTTCTTATGTTACGACGAAGTGAGGTCACTGAGCCTGAAGCTCGCTGGCTTGTGGGCCACCAAGCCATGTCCTGGGAGATGTGGGACCTTGGATCGCTAGAGCATAACACTGAAGAGACGTTCGTATCCTTTCGACCCTCTGCTCCGAACATAGTTACAATGCAGGATTTACACCTGGTAGGTGAAGTTACCGAATACAGCGTTATGGAATTCCCTGGATCGCAGGCAGACTTTTACACTCCCATCTCTACGTTTAATGTGGTGATCAAATTGGTCTTATCGCACTACAACAATAACACAAGCAACGCGAATTCCGTTCGAAAGACGCTCCAACGGATATACAGCCTCCCTGAGTATCTACGACCAAGATTTTGTTGCGACCAATACTACCGTTATCACTTCCGGCACGATGAGACCTCAACAGACTTCCGTGAAAGGCCAATGGGATCGTGGTCCTACTGTTCCCAACACAACCAGCGATACATTGAGGGCTCTACTCCATGTCTTGAAGAGCTATTGCGAGTTTGGCTGAATAGAGACGCCAGCCAAACATCAGAAATAGCCAAAGATATTGCGCATACCCTAGGGTACGACATCAGGTTTAAAGGACCTACTAGGTACCTTGATACATTATTATATGCAGGCAATCCGCTACACCAGGCCGAGGCGTATAGTGACTGCATTCTCACAGTGAAATGTCCCGGTTGCGGGAGACTTTTTCTTTACCGAGCAAGCGTTTTGAAAGGGGTAGCAGAAAATGCTCAGTTGTATCGAGTTCCGGGACTTGGATATAAATCAAGTTCACAAAATGGAGTTGGATTTTTAGTCTCAAATAATGAGATTGTGGGGAGAATGATTTATGGGACCCCGGCTTGCGATTGCAAGATTCTCGAGACTGTGTGCATTTACTAATTTAAGAAGGTTGACTTGGCACAAACGGATACTTACTCTTGGGGTACAGTTCTTAGAGAGCGTGACAATTCCCCAATTTGGTTAGCGTGAAAAAACTATCTCATATCGTCACCATGTTTGTGCGACTGGACTTTCTAACTATTGGGAAATACCGGGTCAGGGAAGATTGTATCACACTTAAGTTCCTGGCAGATGTTAATTGGGAGCTTCTCAAGTTCGCCAGCTTTGCTAAATAAGATCTATTGTCAGCTGAAAATTACAACAGACTGTAAATCATGGTGTTAGCTATGATCATAGATAGATGAAATAATGATTAGTTACTAATCTTCATCTCTAAATTGTGGGATTTTGACTTTCGTGTATAATTAAGCGGAAAATCATTTTCATAGCGCAACTACGCTACAACATTAATTCGTACCTTAAAACACAGACCTATTCCTGTATTCTCTTCGCAGTCTACCCAACCAATGTACTTAGAGTTTATTGCTTGCAGGGATTACTCTTTCCCCCCAATTAAAAAATTAATCCAGCTAAATAAAGATAAATATAAAAACGAGAATAATAGATAAAGTCTAATAAAATAGGTTACTATACTATATTATATATAGGAAACAAAACTCAAAATTGTATGAATTAAACGCATACCTGCGTCGCGTGATCGGTTATAAGCCAACGTCGAAAAGACCCTTATCCCTATAAGTGATCAGGCATTATGGTAGGTGCCAATTCTCTCTAATGAAGTGATTGATCAATATCTTACATATTCAGGACATTCTGCCTACCCATGGCGATTATTGCCTTTAATTTAATGGTAAGCCGGAAGACTGAAAGGGTGCCTGTCTCGGCATTGACTATTCCCGAGCAGTATACTCAAAATTTCAGGACAGAGGAGCTAATTAATAGCGATTTGTAGTGCACGTTGATATTATAGGAATGAATCTTTGCAGAACGTCCGTAAAGAGCCGGGGATAATAGAGTCAGCAGGTGGATACAAACGAGCCGTGCCGCTATGCTATTGCCATTTGACATATGAGCATCGGCGATTCTAACACGGCAGTCTTTCCTTTTTACCTCTGTCAATAAGTAAGGTCCTCGTAATCCTGATTTACCGTAAGCCACGGCGGAAGCAGCCATGCTTCCGCCTGCAGCTTATCTCCCGGCCCCCCGCACTTAGCTTTTAAGGCGGCAGCCACAAGATCAATCTTTAACGAATACAGATAAATACCGACTCCCATAATAATCTAAAGTCTAGCTGCTAATTTAATTGGCTTTCTATATAGAGCCTACATCATTGTCGAACTTCCCACTTTCACTGAAAGTGGAATCTTTACAATACTACTGGCTAATTATCCCTATAATTACCCCACATCCCACTTTCACCTGAAAGAGGACTGTAAATAACAGACCCCCAGCAAAATACAAGCTAATGTGGTAATCTCGCCTTTTTATTAGTTAACTTGACTTTTCCTTCTTATCTAAGAGTTTCAACTTAAAGCTATACTAATGTTTATATAGGGCGATGTGCGTATATCGTATACCCTGGCTATCTACCTGCGGAGGCATATGAGCCCAATGTATTAAAAACCTTCATTGCTATCATCTTTCTAGAAATACCAATCACAACATTGGATTGATTACATCATAAAGAGGCCATTCAAAACCACTCAGACTGACTATACTGCAGCCACTGGAAGAAGCGAGATGACCCTATGGCTACAGTATATACACTGGACTAAGCTATTCTATAATCAATCAATCGAAGTTATTACCGCTAAAGCAAAGCTACCAGCGTCGCAATAGAGTTAGAAATACCTACTTAGTTAATAGCAAGGGCTTGATTTCTAGAGCTCTACCGAAACAGAAGCCCAGTTATAATTCATCCTTTACAGGCTAGACTTAATATTTAACAGAATAAAAGCTACGCTTAATTGCACGCTATATATCTCACGCTATTAGCTAAATATATATGCAAAAGATGCTTTTTAGCTGTATGGATTTCGGGTTACATTAAGCTTTAAGAAGTATCTAGCAATATACAAAAGATTTATCTGCTTTATACTTTGCGTTCTGTAATACGTATCGCGGCAGGAGGAGGTATATAACTTGCGTTTAGGATCTAATGAGATCAAGATGGTGCAGTATATATTATATTTAGTAGGTCAACTGCAACTAGGAAAGGATAACAACGTCAGCGACACCTCAGACAGCGAGGGCAACGAATCTTATGGCCAAAACTGGCACAAAAACGGCGAAATACCTTAGATACGGAAATAGGGCCCGTTCCTTTTTTTTTTTGACTCTCAACAGTGACCTGGAAACAGCCAATTCCATCGAACATCAAAATACGGAGTACCCTATAACCACAAATCTGCTGTAAAATAAACTGCTGCTGCTGGAGGCTTGATAGTATGCTGACCGAGGTGCTTTAGTGGCTTGCCAATGTAATTATGCGTTCTGATATTCACTTGATTTGGAAACATCATGTAACAAAATTGAATACCTTGTAAAGATTCATTTAACCGGCCTTATTCGTCTTGTTCATGTTATGAGCTATTAATTTATGTCTTATCTTGACACCAGTCTGTATGTGCTTCTGCCAACTAATTATTGATTCAGGAGGCCTACCAAGCGGGGTAAACGGCCATGTACTGATGCCCAACATCCATACGGCTCATAAAAGGAATAGCCCATCACATTACCGACTTCTCATCTTTCACTTCCTTCGCCTCTATATTTTAAGCATTTCAGCAATGGAAAAAGTCGACCGAAATAGTAGGCGGCGCTGTAAAATATGTTCCGTCTCTTTCGAAACCCATTCTGAACTGGCGAAACATTGTTTGGATGCAGAGCATCAAAGAAATCAGTGCTGTCAACACTGTATCAGATGGTTTCCCACCCAACAAGCCTTGGCCCAGCATAACGAAGCAAAGCATGGGAAGTTACCGGAGGCTATAACATCTCAAAGCTTAAGGCCCAATGCCTCAACGCCTGTACCTCTGTTACAATTTCGCTTCAAAGACGAGAGCTACAAGCATTTCCCTCTGCTCGACTTGACAGTCATTCACGACCGTCTCATTCTCAAATGTCATTCTTCCAATCGCCTTAGAAAAGAGGGCTACATCTTACCAAGCGAGCCGAGCCAGGAGAATTGCGAGAATAGTATGGCTCCTTACCCTAGCTCTCTCAAACCCAAAAGAAAGGCTGTTGCACTGGATTGCGAAATGGCAGGTGTCAGAAACGGTGATAGTGAGATTATATCCATCTGCGTTATCGACTTCTTCTCTGGCCAAGTTTTAATCAATTCCCTTGTTAAACCCCACGAACCCATCATTGAATGGCGAACCAACATCCATGGCATACGGCCGGCAACATTGTCAATAGCTGTATCTCAAGGACAAGCTCTTCGCGGTTGGGAAGCAACACGACAAGAGCTTTTCAAGCATATCAACACAGACACGGTACTAGTCGGACAATCTCTCAATCAAGATTTAAAAGGCCTACGGATATCATATGGAAAGATCTTCGATACTGCTATTCTTACAGCAGAAATGGTGTTTGGGACAGACGCTGGTTTTGGCCGTCGATGGAGTCTCCAGTCGCTATGTGCGGATCTGTTAAAACTACGAATCCGACAGAACTCCAACGCTCATGAGGCATTGGAAGATTCGATGGCGGCACGAGAGGTTGCGTTATGGTGCCTGTGCTACCCTGACAAGTTGGAGCAGTGGGGAAAAAGGGCCCGCGAGAAGTACATTGCTGAGAAGTTGAAAGCGGTGAAGGGCAGGCGAAAGAAGAGAAGAAATGTACAACGCTCAGCGCATATTCGCGACGATGATGAAGATGACTGGGGGTATCATTATGATTATGGTTATGATGGTGATGATATCCTTCGTTGGGAGGACGTGGTAGACTGGGACATATGGCCGAAGTCACCCCCCTCTGATTAACAATGCAAGGTAATCATATTTGTTATCGCTATATGCTCTTTTTTATCTAAATTTGGATCAAAACAAGACAATGTTAGCAAGAATAAGTCTGTTGACACCAGTCACCGCGAGAATCTGCTGCAGATTGAAGGTCGAGTTGAAGACTGACACAGCGCATTCAGTTAGATGTCAGTAAGAAGTTCAAGGCCTACTGTAACAATTACCCCCGTACCAGGTCCTGATACACGATTTGATGGTCCATGCATGCCACTCATAATTCGGATCGCCAGTTGTTCCTACCAGTGTCTACAGAGAGAATTGCAAAGTAAAAAAGTTTCAGGCCCTATAGGCCTCAATCTTTAGATCTAAGGGGCAAACTGGGTTTAGGGTAAGTTTTGCTTCCTTGATTATTGTAAGACTACCGCCTGACTCCAGGAGAGCCGACAAACCAAGCTCAAACGGCAGAGCCTGCCGATGATGTGATTAGAATAAAGCGATTGGGAGGCTCTCTAATTGGCGTTGCTAATGATCCAGAGTAAGCGATATCCATAATGAGGCCTTCTACCTGCAAGTTGTTATTGGCTGAAATATAGAAAGACTGACCGATGCTCGATGCGGCATGTCAGCCCCACCGGACGAACAGAAGTATGTCATCCTGGGAGAAGATAAGATATGAGAAGAGATGAGAAGCGAGGCGCAGTGAGACATAGTCAAAATTACAATAAAAAGGAAATATAATTTATTATACTTACGTAGAATAATTAATACTAACCTATATAATTACAATTTCTTACGTAGGTTAAATGTGCTTTCTATAATGTCTCCTTTCCTTCTTCTTATTGAGGAAAGAATAGACCCACTGTGATATCACATTGGAACATAACTGTTGGCTGCATGACCCTGTCGATATAAGTGAAAAGGGAAGTGGCTGCATGTTTCCACCCTTCACAGATAACAAACAATAGGTCGCGGTTATCCGGACCGCCGCAGTCATCACTGGTTTATGCTGTATGAGGCTCGGAAGATGTCCATTCCGTTGATAATTAAGCGCCGAGTGAAGCGGGGTAGTAAGATATGCAGGACTAAGGAAGGCGACAAGCTCGATTATGAGGCGTTAATGATGACCTGATCGGACGCCAAGAATCGAGAGTGGGGGAGCTGAAAAGTCAAGGTGATTAGCTAAAATTAGTGTCCAAAAGAATCTGATCGCTGCCCCGCCAACATGTAATCCACCACACCACCTCTTGACACCCTCTCCCTCTTCTTTCGTCCATTGTATTCGCAAATCATGTCGGAAAATGCTGGAATTTTGTCCGTTATAGCTGCCCGTAGGAGGCCTAACCAGGACCTCAGCGACGTCGAGCGCGCCCTTATTGTGCACAAAATGGAGACAGGCGGAACACTCCGGACCGTCGCGGCGGAGGCAAAGTGTTCACCGGCTACCGTCTTCAATATCTTTGAACGCTGGAAAACTCAACAAACCTTGGATAAAAAACCAAAGTCCGGGCGTCCTAAGAAACTCACAGATCAGGAGATTCGGTACGTATTAATATCACTCAAGCGCGATCGACGAATTACATACGAATCGCTTGTCAATCATCTAGGTGCCCAGATCTCACGAACAACGATACGCCGTGTTATCCGACTTCACTATGGTCGTAAATGGAAGGCTATGCAGAGGATACCATTATCAAAAGAAACCGCTCGTCAAAGACTATCATGGTGTCAAGCGTGGAGGGAAGATATTGAAGATTTGCTATTAGTATGTCGCTTTGAAGTTCGTGTATGGATGCCGCTCGGGAATCTTTCACTGACTTAGGATAACTTCAGACCATTTTCTCTGACGAATCGTCAGTTCAGTCCCAACCAAACTATAAACGAGGTTGGATCTTCCGCAAGCCTCATGAGAAGTTCATGAAAGAATTCGTCAATATTACAGTTCATGGGAAGGCAAAGATATCGATCATGGTCTGGGGAGCGATCTGGAGAGGCGGCAAATCTGATATAGTCGTTATGATACGAGATCAGACCGCCAAGAGGAAAGGATACACTTCCAAGAGTTATCAAGAAGCATTATCAGAAGGATTACTTCCTATTTATGATGGATCACGTCAATTTCAGCAAGATAATGCTCGAATTCATACGTCTGAGTCTACAACAGAGTGGCTGCTTTCCCATGCAATTTCATGGATTGATTGGCCCGCACATTCGCCAGATCTCAATCCCATTGAGCATATTTGGAAGCAATTAAAATTGAACATCAGGAAGATGTTCCCTCAATTAGATCTCATGAGGAATAACGAAGTCGAAAGGGCAAAGTTGATCAAATGCATCAAGTTGGCGTGGGCAGCAATTACAACTGAACAGATTAATGCCCTGATTGACTCGACCCCTCGTCGACTTGATGCATGCATTCGCGCCCAGGGGTGGTATACAAAATATTAAAGAGAAAAATTCGCGCTATAAAATGATATGTATATTATTTTTATTGGATCTTAATTGATATTATTCTGTATAAGTAAAGTTAAAGGCGTCAAATGATATCGGTTGCTGTAGGGTGGGGTGATCAGATTCTTTTGGACACTAATTTTACCCCTCAATATTGGACTCTTTTAGTTTAGGTCGGCCCGCTCCGGTGTAGATCTTCTAGCCGACAGTAGAATGGCTATGCTAGCCCCATGTCGCAGTATTGGGAAGCCAAGGTTATATTGCCGCCGCTGCGATGAGCCGAAACTTGGCAAGTGGATTGAACTAATTACCACTCATGGCTCTAACGATTGAAAGTAACAGATTAGTTTGTTCCTGAATCTCAAGGTAAGAGCCCCTGCCGTATCGTCGTATTACAAACGACGAAGCGATACGCTGGTTTTAAGCTTGTGAGGGGTCGACTTCAGCTGGTCCCTGTAAGGCATGACCTGGAACCAGTGACGCTAACTAATATACTGAGTCGTGACACTAAAAAAAAAAAAAAAAGAAAAGAAAAGGTTGAGCAGCTTGTCCGCGATTACGCCTAAAAATTGTAAAATGGCAAGCCATAATACTATAAGACTTCTAAATATTGAGTTATTTATAATAATACGTCTATCTATAAGTTAGTAATAACCCAGCCCAGCTAAGTTATAGAAAACACTATATAAATTAAAACCGCACTATTAATGCTTAAGGGGCTAAGGTATAGAAAAAGTAAAGGAGGTAGAGTTATAGATATTTTAATAAGTAAAATTGTTTAAATCGATATAACGTACTTGATAAGCGGCCCGACCGGACAAGTGACCCGATCACTTACATTTTCCACCTTAAATGCATATATTAAGAAATTCTT